>JZLH01S0615701.1:3606-15826 GCA_001188425.1 Eucidaris tribuloides
AGAACCTTGTTTCACAATTACTCCGTTTTATAAAATGAATGATGATGACAAAAGTAAACGTTGCCTTAAGGAGGAATTTCTCATTAAGAAGTTTAAACCATCTCTGAATAGTATCTAAACAGTTATTTTATTGCCGTTATAGGCTATCTTGGTGCTGTATATAGTGCTCGAGTATACGATGACAGAGCGAAGGAAACAAACAACGATGATACATCACAAGTGGGACTACAGGTTTCCATCGTTGATTCTTATTCTTCTACTCAGAGTTTCACGCTATGTGTTGCGATCATCAGGAAATATTATGATTTATGAATCTAATATTTCCTGATGATCGCAACACATGCGTGAAAATCTGAGTAGAAATAATAACGATGATACCTATAGTCCACTTGTGTGTTATCATCTTGTTTGTTCTATATATTATTATATATATATATATAATCCAAAAATAATTAATGCAAAACACCCTGGTAAGGAGTGTGCTCAACTCCGCATATGTTAGGACAATTAAACAAACAAATATAAAATTAAGTAATTACTTCATGTACTGTAGTGATACAACTACAAAGCCTAAAGTACACTCCACAACCACCCGCCGAAGGCAGAAATCGACAATAGATCACGGAGGATCCGTGGTTTTAATCCACCGTACAGTGGCCAACAGTAAAAACAAATATCGAAAGCGATTCTACAGCTCATTCGACTAAATGTTTCCCCACTAGGGCACACCGCTACAAAAAGTCATCACTGCGCAACACAGTCAAGATAACATACAGTTGTATGCAATAAAAGCAAACGAATCCAGCCACAATAACAGATACTTGCGCAAATACATAAAAACAGACGAAACAATGGAAAATAACCGAGAAAATCGCAACTGGCAGGTCCCCGAAAATGTCTCGCAGGAATAACTGTCTCACAAAGAGCGTGGTCTATCCAGGCTAAGTTCACAAGAGAGGACAATAAACGAAATCGAAACGTACATCGGACACACCGAACACATTCAAAAACCGGACATATACGGACACAAAAGCAGCTTCAACAACAAAGCAGTATAGAACCCACAGCTCTTAGCATACGTCCTGGAATTCTAAGAAGACAGCAACAATCCATACTCCCATCCAGCGGAATCTCAAGAAATGCAAAGCTACTCAAACTGCTTCAACAAAGATGCAACCTTTGTATAACGAGAATTCTTATAAATCTTGCCGCCGGTTTGGATCTTGAATACTAAGAAACGACTAACGACACATTGCGACATAGGACTAAATATCTCTGTGCAATCCAATAATATCGCTAATCCCAACACCCACCAGATTACTTTAATACGCCGGACTGTCCCAATGGACCTTAAATCTCTGTAATCTATTGTATACTGTTTATCGCTTTCTGAGTCACAGTCATTCATCGTCTTTCTGTAAATGAACTTGATAAATTCCGATACGAAATCACTTCAACTTGTAGCCTGAAGATGGGAGCAGCTGTCCTTGCTGTTCCTACGAAAACATGTGCTGTAAGTAGCATGAAGTAATACTAATTTTATATTGTTTGTATAAATATATATATATTATATATATATATAGTATATTTATTTATATACACTAAAATGTACAGTATTGTATTCTTTTCCGTATTTTCAGACTACCACACCTGCGATTTGAACAGGATTTTGCGGATGGACACAGTTGACCTCCGATCAGTTTGACTGGACTCGTAACTCTGGTAGTACCGGTAGTTCGAATACTGGTCCATCGTTTGACCACACCACTGGAAATATCAGTAAGAGAGCGAAGAAAGGAGCATAGATGTATGCGAATAAGTAAAAATTTATTACCGTAGCTACATCTACCTAGGCATGTAAGACTCGTTTTCTTTGCATAAATTTATAGAATCAATTAAGCTCTTTCATTTACAGAAATTCAAAAGATTTATGCCGAACCCCCAAAAAAATTATTTCGCTTTTCGCAAATGTAAATCATCGAAAAAAAAAGAAACATGAGGCACATTTTGGGCCCAGTTTGCTTTTTACGGGAGAACATATGTAGTTTTTTTTTTTTTTTGTAATCGTCCCTCACATAAGTAAGAGACATTGTTAAAAAATGTAATCTAATCTGATTAGAATTGTTGTTTTTTACATATAAAAGCAGGCCGTTTTATATACATTTTATTACTTTTATTATATATATTAGATTCTTTCTACATATATACCGAGGCATCGGGTCGTTCATCGGGTAACACAGCGATACTAGACAGCCCTATGGTACAGGGTGACAACAGTAAATGTGTGTCCTTGTGGTACCATATGTCAGGGAGCACAATGGGCACATTGCGTTTGTACTTTCAACGTTACAGTTCCTCTACACCGTCGACACTGTACTCCATGCTCCAAGTCACTGGCGATCAAGGTGACCAGTGGATACAAGCTAAAGTATATGTTCCCATGAACTACGTGGGGAAGTTTTCTTTACGAGGCTATATTGGCTCTAGCTATTACAGTGATATTGCTGTCGATGATATCTCTTACTCCGTGTGTTATGAAGGTTAGTTTATTTCATTGCATTCATTTTTGTGATAAAAGGTTGTGTGGATTTTATGCTCATAACGATACAGAGCTCTTACAGCAGATGCCTTTCTTCGGGACAACAGTTGTTTATTTTGATATGTTACAGCTGGAATAGGAAATGAATGTGAACCGACATAACTTTTTTAACCCTAGAAGGCCTGGAGTGGAATCCATCTCACCCCTCTCTGATGTTTTGCGCCTTTTGTACGCCACGCGCGAGGCAGTCACCGTTGCGTTTCGTGACTTTTTACTTTTGAATCTTGCGCAAATTTTGAGACCAAATTTGCGATGTCCGGGTACTCGGTTTCAAATTATGCAACATTTCGTATTTCCATACCAAACCCTAAATAGCTCAAAAACATGAAAACACATGTAACTTCAATGCAAATTGTGTTTTCAACCAAAACTCATGTAAATGTATTATTTTTACTTTTACTGATGAAAATTTATTGATTTATATTGTTTATGATCGCAAATAATGTCTCCGACAAATTTCATTGAAAAATAAAAATAAATGGTCTTAAAACAAGGAAATACAAATACAATTAAAAAAGAGTATAATACATTAGAAATCAAATTTGATTCCGATATGTTTTTCACATAGATTTGTTAAAAATGCTGCAAAGAGTGCCCAGACCAAAACATAAAAATAACGTTTTTGGAGCTTTATTTAGTGATTAAGATGTAAATTTCTAATTTCATGCATAAATTAGCGTGATTAACACTTTGGGTGCTAACGGCCCACCGGTTCGCCCACGTGTAACCTTAACGGGGTACTATCAGCGCACCGGTTCGCCGAGAAAACAATCAGTTCTATACCCTTTGAATGATAAACATCACATAAATTCCTACCATTGATATTTTTCGAGCAATAAAGATACATTGAACTAAATAAATGAGTTCAAGTGTCTTGTCTTGTTAGCATTTGGAATTTTCCAGCAAAATCATACATTTTCGAGAGGTTATACGTATAAGTAAACAACAATCCAGTCTCTGGTTAACACACTTCTATTTTCAGCCCAGTACCGTAAGTGTTCATTAATGTGAAATAATATTTGAGGGTAATTAACCGTACAGTTTTGTACATTACATCTTGGGCGACGTGCGTGTTGATTTTCGGCGCGATCAATTGCCCAGATTGTAAAGGGGGTGAATCCCCCCCCCTCTCCCCGGTTGCGAGTTGGGTGTAAAAGATCCGGCTATTAGAGTAAATTGGGGTAAGTGGAACAGTGGGGTAACTGGAACATGGACAATATATTGGCCTCAATCAAGAATAAAATCTGGCAATATACTACCGAGTGTCCCACTTATCCCAACGCAATACGTTTGCTTTCGTTTCATACTAAAACTGGGTTACCTGCACATGAATTGATCAGAAAATGTCAAATTTTGATACCAACCATAAAAAGGAGGACAAAGCTGATAAAATAATACTAATTTAAGGGTTATAAATGCTAAATCTATGAATTTATTTCTTGGAGTCACAGAAAAAAATTCAAAAAGGGGTTTGTTTTCTACAATAAAATGAATGCAAAAATGGAAGTAAATAGCGAAAATTCAGAGAATATGCAAATTAACATGTAAATGAGGTAATTATTTACATGGGTGTTCCAGTTACCCCAACTGGATCTCCTTTTTGTGGTAAGTGGGACACGCTTGACTGAATTTGATTTTTGAACACATTTGTAATTATTTTTGGGGGGTTTATATATCAAATTACGTACTTTGTTAAATTTTCCGAGATTTGAATATAAAATTACAAAATTCAAAGTACTATTTGATGACAAATAATGGATTTTGCACCTAAAATCCCACTTTTTGACTTAGGTTGATGTAAAAAATGGAGAAAAGTCCTTAATTTTGCATTGCACTATAAAAAACATAAATATGACAATTTTGTATTATTTTTTTTATTTGTTGCAAAATATTATGTTAAAGGCAACTAGTGCTCTATTAAATATGAACAGCTATGAAAAATAGGTTCCTGGCAAGCAAATAGAACCCTGTTCCACTTACTCCACCCACTGTTCCACTTACCTCACGGTTGGGTCCAATTTGGGGTAGGTGGAACACTGCTAATTAACCCTTTTTTATTTGGTAACGTTATGGTATTTGATCACAACATAGTTTTAAAAGTTCATCATGAAACATAGTTTAAATCAAAGGTAATATTTTTCTAAATTATCTGTACAATATCTCTGCTTTGAGGTCATCTAAGCATAAGTGTTCCACTTACCCCATTCTATCCTATAGGGTTAAAGAGCGTTTTGGGGATTTTCCCGATGATCTTTGCTTCGCCGGATGCTGCAATTTTTATTTCTTGTTGTCGTAGTTATTTTTCATCTTCTTTCTAGGCGTCAAATCTAGAAACCGAAGCTCTCCAATTTAAAAACTAATTCACTGACCATACTTACACTAGTGCGATCTGATGCCATGGAATCAACATAATACATTTCGGATCAATTGTTTATGGTAGGAATCAACCGAATTATATCCCGATAATGCTGGGTTTATACTGCCGATCTGCCAACTCGATGAGGCCCGATCAACATGATCAAGCCCAGTTTTTTAGCCTTTTCAGTCCTGTTCGGCCGGTAATCGGGCTCAATCTACCATGATCGGCGTCCGTCTGCTTTGATCGACATCGTTCTGGTTACCTACTCGAATTTTTTTTTTAATATGCCAAAACTCGTGTAGGGAGCCAGAGTGATTTTGATCACCCCGATCAAGGTAGATTGACCGCGATTACCTTGCCGAGCGAAACTGACCAGGCCCTACATTGGTCTGGTCGGGCCTGATCGAGTTGGGAGATCGGCAGTGTGAACGTAGCATAATGGTTGATAATGGTTGTCCATGATGCTAGGTTCACACTGCCGATCTGCCAACTCGATGAGGCCCGATCAAGCCTAGTTTTGGCCTTTTGGGTCCAGTTCGGCCGGTAATCGGGATTCAATCTACCATGATCGGCGCCCGTCTGCCTTGATCGACATCGTTCTGGCTCCCTACACGAATATTTTTGACCGCCAAAAACATTCGAGTAGGGAGCCAGAGCGTTGTCGATCACTCCGATCAAGGTAGTTTGACCTCGATTACCTTGCCGAGCGAGACCGACCAGGCCAAATATTGGCCTGATCGAGCCTGATCGAGTTGACAGATCGGCAGTGTGAACCTAGCATCAGGGTTTAATACACGCCAAACTGATTCGAAACTCGAATTCGGTTAGCAAGAATCTCGCTGAGAAGAAGATTGTAGTGAGGTTCGGGTAGTTTAAGGGACATTCAAGACCGAAATTACCACGCATAGGTTTATCACATTGGGACACGGGAACCAGACCTGGCACGGGTGACAATATGATTTTGATATGTTTTACCATATTTGAATGTTTTTCGTGTTGAAGAATAGAATGGTTCATCGTTCAAACCATGATCAAGACATGACAAGAATACAAATTATGTGTTTGCATGTCGTTTTGTCGGTTATAAATAAATAAATAATCCATGTCTTCAACCGCAGTATTCCAATTCAAATGATACAAAATGTCCAGCACTCGCAATATTGAATTCGAGTGAATCTTAGCGATGACCCATTCTATATCTGCTAATCATTTCCCCATTGCAGACTCCTTACATTGCGATTTCGAAACAGACTTTTGCGGATGGTCCCAGATGACTAATGACAATTTTGACTGGACTCGCCACTATGGTAGCACCAGTTCATCATCAACTGGTCCGTCCTCCGACCATACCTTTGGGGCTTCTGGTATGATGTTTTCTTTACTCTATTTGTACCCACTTCTTGCACAAAATTAGCAGAAACATTGACTATGATAAGAGCCTCAACATTCCGTCCACACTTTACACCTGATTCACTTTTACACCAAATGAGCTCAGATATTTTATGATATAAAGACTTAGATAAATGTCCACCTCTCACAAAAGCGTTGGGGATGAAAAGTCGGATTTCGTGAAAAGAAGCACTGATAAATTTCAGATAGAATGCACCGACGTGAGGTCGCTTACTGAATTTGAATTCAAAACAGCCGTGAAAAACTATAAACCTACTCTGCTACTCAGTTCCAGGTCCCCCTTCCAACAAAAACATATATATTTGATAAACTAATATACAAAATATAAAACCGACATGTTGGCCTACCATGGAAAATTGAATTAATCTGCCAAGGATACTTGAAAAGGTGATGATTTGACAGCTTGCCCTAATGCAGTGTAAGAAATAGATACGTAGGCAGAAGGAGGACCAAACCATACCCCCCCCCACAAAAAAATACAAAGCCACTGAACTTGATATAGAAATAGCACTAAATATAGACAGTTTCAATTTTGCAGTTGTTCGCGAGCAAAATTTCACATTCCAATTTGTCTGCTAAGCTCGTCGAAATTTTGCCGCTCCTTGAAACCAAGATCGACACCCCAACAACAATACAGAACAGTTATTTTTTTTTTTTTTCTTGGCGCTACACACATATTAGTTTCATAGCACTTAAATTGCACGTTGCACATAATATTGCACCATGTATCCTTCAACAAGGCAGCAGCAATACAGCGTCATAGAAGCCCCCCCCCCTCCCCTCCCTCCCCCAAATATTAAACTCTGTCTATGACCCTGACGTCTCAAAAACACCGTGACAGTAACATTATTTCCATTTTTCAATAAAAAAATTGCAATTTCCTTCAAGCTCAAACATTTCTTAGTCGGTCATTACAACCTTACAGCCGCAGGCTAACAATGACCACAGTATTAAGAAAATGTGAGTTACATAGTCCTCCATGCTTTTAGTGTCTTTGATAATAGGTCTTAATTGTAGACCTGAAATCTTTGTATTTTAGAATGATTTAGTGTGTTAGAAACGCTAAAATCTACAAGCACAGAAGTTGGCGGGATTCAATATGCCCATTAGCTCCCTTAGACTAACTTTGCATAGATCTAGGATATCTTATCCTCCACCCTAATGACAATTGTTTATTCATGCATATCTTGCAAGCGGCAATATAAATTTCCAAATATTTATATTCAAGGGTATGTATTGGTCCATTCAAATACCACTTTGTAGCCCAGATATTAAAGTGTGACTTTTTTTCTTAAATAGAAGCTCCACAATGTTAGCGTATTACTTTAAGATCCTTAAGATACCGTGCTTGCAACTGATTATGTGTAGCAAACTTCAATAACATGTTTAATATCGAGAATATTATGAACCTTCAGAAATCCAGTTGTGGTGATTAGAAGAAAAACAAATCTCTCTTTGATATGCTCTCTTGATAGTAAAGTTTTGCCACCAATACATTTAATACTGATTAACGTAGAGTAAAACAAAATGCAAATGCGTGGCATGACTCAGATTAAACACGAATGAGATATTTTCAAGTCGCAAAAATCATATTTGCTACCTTGTATGTAATTTGCATTTGTGGATAAGTATTAAGGGTGATAGTGGGTAATGTACGGTACTGTGATCTAAATGAATTATTTGGTTTTGAGGTCTCCCAGCCAATTTCAATTCACTTTTTCAAGAAAAAAATGTATATAATTTGTGGAAGAATATGACAAAAGGATACTTTGTGTTCAGAGCCCAATAGTTGATACAAGAAATTACGATTAAAGATGATCTGGAGTACTGGTTGATGATGGAAAACCTTTCTTCAAAATTTCGCATTTCATTGGTTTCCAAGGGAAAATATAGTACATTTTCTTAACCCTAACTAGGCCGGGGGGGGGGCCTGGGAGGCCCCCCCCCCCCCTTTCGACGTTTCACGCAATATGTTCGCAACGCGAAAAGCTCTTGCCGCGATGGTTCATGACTCTTTTCCTCCGAGTCTCCCGCATCTTTAAAGACCAAATTTGCGACGCCCGGGTACGCGGTTCCGAAGATACGCATAAATTTGTACATGCATGTCACACCAAAAAATGTACGAATATTTTAGCTTTTACTGATTCAAATTACTTAATTTTATGTTGTTTATGTTCACATAAGTGTCACCGACAAATTTCATCGAAAAAACAATGAAAAACAAAAGGTCGAAAAAACAGAGAAATACATAAGAAATTGCAAAAACAATAAAATACATAAGAAATTGAACTGATATTGCAATTTTTTTGAAGTAAATTTGCTAAGAACACCACAAAGGGTTTCTACACCGAAAAGTAGCACATTTGGAGCTTTATGTAGTGAGTTAGGGAAAAAAGTATGATTTCACATATTAATTATGCATAAATTAGCATAATTAACTAAAAACAATTTTCACGAAAAAATAACTATGCAATTTTGTAGATTAGGTCGCGGGTGATGTGTGTGCCAATTTTCGCCGCGATCGCGCAGTCGACGGCCGAGATCTCAAGGGGGGGCCTGCGAGGCCCCCCCCCCCCCGGCCATATGATCTCCCAAAATACCCCGGCCTAGGTAGGGTTAAATCTAATAAGTAGTTGTAGAATTGGTAGTTTAATCAGGAGAAGTTTGTACCTACGCCCCCTCCCCCCCCCCCATGCACCTCAACAATTAGCATCGTGCCATATATTGATTTTTGTGCTAGGACTTTGTCAGCAGTGCGGATTTATGTAGAGGATTTGTCAAAAAATGAAGTACTTTATTGCTGTCAACTGTCCTATACTTACTATACATTTTCAGAATGCCATCTGTTCACAGAATGTTTGAGATAGTTGATATAGGAATTATGTTGTTCTACAAGTACCCAAATCCTATCTGTAAAAAGAGTCTCAGTTAACTGTCATAATTTGACAGAGTTGGCCGGAGAGGGAAATACTAGCGGTAAATACCGCCTCAATGATTTTGTTCTAAGAAAATGGGAAATAATAGAAAATGCAGGATAATACTGTGATATATACTCCGTGAATATTTTCAGGTATTGCCTAGGTGATTCCCAAGTCTATTAATGCATTCCTTGTAACTCTCCTGCACATCTCCAGAGGCGTCGATCCGGGGGGGGGGGCAGGGGGCGATCGCCCCGCCCCCCCCCCAATGAAAATATTGGGGGGGCAAACATATCGATTTGCCCCCCCCCCCAATAATTTTGACAACTGAAAAATTCATATATGAAATACAAGGATATGTTTAAAAAACATTGGAAAGCACTCTAAAACCATTAAACTTAGCATAAAAATACCATGAAATATACGAAATTGTCAAATTTTCGGCGTGCTTCGCGCGCAAAATGTTGTATTGCAATTTGGCGCGCGGAGCGCGCCGAAAATTTTTGACATTTTTTTCACTTTTGCCCCCCCCCCCCCCAATCCGAAACATGGACAGACGCCCCTGACATCTTCAGTACTTCCCAGAATCTGCAAGTATGTCCCAGTATTTCCCACCTGGACGGGAAATACTGACATTTGCTGGGAAATTGGCAACCCTGTAATTTGATAATTTGATTATAACTAGTTAACTGTCATAATTTGATGTTTCTTTGACGTCGTTCTCACTTTCCCACAGATTCGTACTACATATATACAGAAGGCTCAGGTCGTTCTTCTGGCCAGTACGCCCGTCTAGACAGCCCTACAGTATACAGTGATAAAAGTCGATGCCTGTCAATGTGGTACCATATGTATGGTAGCAGTATGGGATATATGAGGGTATATTTTTATGCATTCAGCTCCACGTCGTACACTATGTTCTACGTATCGGGTAATAGGGGGAACGAGTGGAAACATGCTAGGCTGAGGATTCCACATGAAGGCCTCGGAAAAATTTCTTTCAGAGGATATTTAGGTTCGAGCACTACCAGTGATTTGGCCTTGGATGACATCGAATACACTACATGTTTTGATAAAGGTAAATTTCAACAATAATCAACACATAAAATATGACTTTTAAAGATATAGGCATGGGTACGCTGGGACAATACAATATGTATCAGTGCATTTTGCCACACTGTATACCCCACATATGTTGCGTTAACTCATTAACTACACATCCTAAACTAATTACTAAAACGGATCAAAAGATGGAAAAAAAAGACTAGTCCATACAACTTTCATTGACGTATTGTAACATTTGCCATACCACCATTCATGGAAACAAAACTCGCAATTGTAGTGCATAAGGATAGTGTATGGTAGAAAAGGTTTGCGGAGAGTACACCATGTGAATTTCTTTTTTTAGAAAATTTGGTAGCTCTTAAAAGAGCCCACTCTACGTTTCGACTAGAGTTGCTCTGGTCGTCATCAGGATAATGTATGTACATGTACAATATATTGTTCTTCACCAGGTTGGCGATGCACTCAAAATAAATCATCTAGTTTTATATCAATTATCCATTTTTGATTATAGTTTACGACTTCTCAAACACCAAAGAAGACGCAAAATAACCCAACCTTGATTTTAATATAATTCATTAAATGGGGGTACTTCCCCTTTCTTCCAACCTACAATAATACCCCCCCCCCAAAAAAAAAGAAAGAAATCACAGTTATAGAGATTGAATGTAAGATTGAACTAAAGGCCACCGCACGCTATACGATTTTTCCGTCGCTCGACTCACCGACTTGGATCCGAAATAAACAAAAAAAAATACTTTTCGTACCCGGGTTTCGTAAACGCTGATTTATTTCCGGGATTTTCCGTCTCACTACTCACCGACTTGGATCCGAAATAAAAAAAAAAACTTACATTTCGTAGTACCCGGGTTTCGTACACGCTGATTTATTTCCGGGATTTATTTCAGATGCAAATCGGTAAGTCGTGCGACAGAAAATCGCGTAGTGTGAGGTGGCCTTAAGAAATTTTACTGACACTACTGGATGAAAGTCCAATGTAGATATCTCTCAACATCTGCCAATCTCTGAATTATCCCACTATAGTCCAATGATGAACCATCCACTAGCAAATGTCCCAATATCGAAAAAAACTGCAATCTCATTGTTTTTCCCACTTATCCACGATTCCACTTCAGAGAATGACAGATATTCCAAATAATAATCCACAATAAAAAAATACAGGGTCACCAGTCAAGTTCCTTCAGGACAAATAATTCCGGTAGCATAGCAGTAGGGTCCAAGGGTAATTTGGAGCTGAGATCGAAATAAACTGTCATAAAACAATCCACAGATGTGTGTGTGTCGAACCGAGGTCATGATAAATCTCTGACTGAATCTCAAGTCATCCAGTATTTTTTATTACAAATCTGTCCACCTTGAAAGATCCCTCCATTTTCCAAACATAAAAAAAAATCGCAAACACAGTGGCCTAGAACCTACTTTATCTACTGCTGTCTAGAAAATTCGATTCACAACAAAATATGATTATACATTTGGCCTAAAGGTCCCTGAACTCAGTGAATGAGATTCCAAGAACAATGATTGTTAACCACAGCCAGGCCGTGTATTGTTGGCCTATTGGCCAAGGCTCGTTTACCACTATGTTCCCGGTGGCCACGGCAGCCCGTTTGCCCGAAACGTAGTAAACGTGGGATTTTGGCCATGTTTTACTCCGTATTCAAGTTTTATTACGTCTTGCTAAGTTTCTTACGATCTATCGCGCTATCGTGACGGCCTTGGAAGAAATAAGTTGCCGAGTCCCGGAAGCTCAAAGGCTCATACGTTCGGCCCGCGGTCTACACGGATGCCAGTCGATCCCTTCCGACCCGTCACCTTCTGTTGGGTCACTTACGTTTTCCACATTCTGATTAT
>JZLH01S0615710.1:0-11556 GCA_001188425.1 Eucidaris tribuloides
GCCATAAAACAGAAATTTTAAATGATATTGAAAAACAGTGGTGTCAAGTACGTCACAACTCCTTCTCTATATTATTGTCTCTGGTTGCTCTGTTTACTCTTACTAATGTACAAAGCTGTTTTTTTACTTCAGAATAAGTTGTTCCTTTATTCAAATTCACCAAGTGTTTTAAAATCATCCACATGAAATGAGTTTTATTTCTTGGCCAAACAGAGCTTCGCAGATTTTCTCATGTCACACAACTTTCAAACGAATTTGTTCGTAATTTTGCTAATCTTTCACATTTCTAAACACTTTTGTCAATTAAATGATATTAATCAAAATCAAGAGAAGTGATCTACAATATAAACCAAAATGGGTATTTCATCTTTAACATACACAGAATCAACATACCTTATATATTTCAAGAAGGTAGCTGCTGATGTAACTTACGCCGCGTGCAGTGTTTACTCTGACTCACCACCCAATTTTTAAAAGTATTTTTCAACATTTCAAGCCATTTATCTTAATGTATATATTGATATGTATTATTGTTTCACTCCTTTGAACAATGTGCTCTAATAATACACACTAAGGAATTCAATTACGTACCCGTACCCCAGAAAATAGAGAAAAACAAAAATCATGACGTTAACAATTGACACGGTGTCAAATGTATACGCTCTAAATTACATTTTTTGCCCATCAGTTTTGTGAGACTTCACATGCCGCTGTAACTTTTCAGAAATAATCATTACATTGATATGATTGCACATAAGATCAAGAAATGAAAATGAGTTTCCATAGTTTTTAATGATACAATGCCATTCAACTAAACTTGTTCCCAACCTGGTGAACTGACCCATATGCCAACTATCAGTCATGTCAGGAGTATTAGGGAACGGAAAATACGCCTTCTCACTACCTCCCACTAAATAGGCAAACTTCGAGGTAAATTGGCGATGTGCACTACTCTGGACCATCAAATAAAACCACACTTTCTCAGGAGGCTACATGTAGTAGGGTGCAATGAAGCTGGGAACGCCATCTATCATGGTTTTTATCGCTAACCAGAATAGAGTTATCATCACAAAATTCACCACAATACGGGAGGAGATAATGGAATGTCATAATTTTGTAAATCTGTTATATTTTGGTAATTTGAACAATTTCAAAACAGAATTTTTGTTCTTCTATGTAAGATCTGTTGATCCAATTTCCAAATAACTTGAATAATAACATCCAATGAGAGAAAAGATCTGTTTCTCGAAATAAATAACAAAAAAAATTACATGTATCTATGTAGTACTGGCTATTAAAAAAATGTAAATCTGTGTTTTGTGTTGGTTTGTCTGTCTGTGCTTGTGTGTGTGTGTGTGTGTGTGTGTGGTGTGGTGTGTGTGTGTTGTTCGGTGTTGTTGTGTCTTGTGTTGTGTGTTGTTGTTGTTGTGTTGTGTGTGTGTGATGTGGTGTTGTGTTGTGTGTGTGTGTGTGTGTATATATGTGTGTGTATGTGTATGTGTGTGTGTGGGTGTGTGTACATATACATGTAAGCATATTTTATGTTATTATCTTAATCTTCTTTGATCAATCAGAGAGCTTGTATCAGCAACAATGCAGTCAGGGCACGTGACCCTACAAATCAATGCCTATTTCAGCCCTAAATGTATCATTTGTAATGCCTCAGCAATGTTGACAAAGACATATTGATAACGGGTCCAAAATGAGTATGAAGATATTTGACTTGTAAATGTATAATCGCGGTGTGGGGTACGAGTATACGGTACATGTATAAGGCATTCCACTTTCTCAGCTGTATCCACATCAATAGTTGTCTGTACATGTACACAGTTCATACTCATATGCACCTTTCTCTTTACTCTTTATCAGTGTGCATGTATTACTATGCATACATATCTGACACATCGCTGTAACATTGTTAAAATATCATGCATACCACGCATTTTCATAGATCCGGCTCTCTAACAGCCGTGTATTATGAAAAGCGCACTACCGGTACATTACCCAACGAATATACATTCATCCACAAGTACGTATTTCTTTGTGATCTCACCATTCTTGTGAAGTGAAAATAATTGAATATATAATTTTCTTTTTATAAATGGTTTTCTCTTTTATCAAAATATAAATATTTAGTATTAACAAAATATTAGGATGGTGCCATCACTCTGTCACCACACTCTGCAAACATACTTTTTTCAAGCCTTAGTAGTAAGAGGACAAAGGAAGAAATGTAGTAATGTACGCAGAAATAGAATGTGCACTTATTAGCAAATTGTATTTTCAAGTGGAAACAAATGCAACTGTCTAACAATGTATGCAAATTTTATTCATATTTCCTCTAACTTGTGTTGGAAGAGAATAATGAGAAAGTGATTTCATCATCTATGATCTTTGTTCTGCAACTATTTGGGTAAAGTCATTTACTGAACAAGTGCTGCTGTATAAATTTTGAGAAGTAAAGATACAGGTATTTATCTAACCTCGTTTTTTTTTTGGGGGGGGGGGGCGAGGCACCCTGTGGCTACAAAAAAAAGAGAAAATACTACAATATTTCCTACACAAGTACCTACAATTTCATACCATCATGCTTTCCAGGCCCTGGTTTGATACACAGGTCTGCATCTCTTAGTATTATGAAGAACATACAATGCAGATCCTATCCATGCTCTACTAATACATAGGCCTAACTATTAATCAAACCTTCCTTCTTTATGTACCACTTTCACACTGAAGGTGAATTGTTAATTTTGGGGGCTAAATCGCCCTCAGCCCCTGTGTATTTTCTGTGCTGGTTATGATGCTTGAATTGGCTACAAAACCCGATTGAAAATACAGGAGATTAGCTCAAATCACGAACTTGGTAATGGAGTTCAGTTCTATGGATAGGGTCTGAAAGTGGTATTAGTGTTATCATGTAGTACTCTACCCATGCTATGTGTAATATTATTAGGCCCCACACCTTCCTTCTTTCTTTCACAGATCTCCTCAAGTCATCACATCTCCACAGGAGGAAAGTCAACATGACCCCTGTCCAGAGGTTATTCAAACTGCTGGGACTGAGGAACACAATGACAGACACACCCCCAAGGAGTGGCTGTTTACCTTGTCAAGGAACTGGACTGATGTACCTACCTACTGAGATACTGCACCATGCTGTACCCAAATTACATGCAGTGGCAGATTGTTGGGTGGGGGGCAGGGGTTACAGTGGCAGATTGGAGGGGGTGCAGTAAATGGGAGCAGGGAGGGGCAGACTGATCACAGTCTCTTCCTATTTTGACAGAACTTGTAAAGATATGGTTCATGTACAATTGCTAACTGTTCTGCTTTTTTGGGGGGTGGGGGAGGGGAGTTGCAGGTGGCAAAAATCCTTTGGGGAAGGGAAAATAGTACCTATTTTAGTACTTCCTAGTATTTGTTTTGTATTTTTGTAAATTTTTGTCTTTTGTTTTGAACAATAATCCAAAGCAACATATGTAAGTTCCAAGTTAGAATGGTTTACTGCACCTCCAGTAAAACAATGGGGAAAAAATAATGGAAAGTAGGATAAATATGATTATTACTATTTGTAAGTTGAGAACAAATTAGGAATTGTGCATGTCCTTTGAAAGAAAATTGCATCCAATGTCAGATATTGTGTCTAACAATGTCATCAGGAAAACAGTTCCATGCAGTCACCCACATTTGTAATTGTTAATGTACACTGCATTACAAATAAGTTTCGCCCAAATCACCTTCATCATAATTATTCCTAATTTCAGTGAAGGGGACAAAAAAAATTAGCCATACACTTATAATAATGTAAAATACATGTATGTAATAAGGGCACAGAAAATAAGCAAATTTCCATATTAAATTAAATCTGGAGAGGAGAGATTGTCATCTTCTAGACAGGAAATTATCTTGAAAGCAAGTACATTTTGATGAAACTTTCATCCCTATTATCGATCAGGGCTAATGCTCCTTGAAATCACTTCTCCAGGGAAGGGATTTGTACGCTGATCTGATTAACTCTGATCTACATGTACATGTAAAAGTAGTTATGTTCACACGGAACACAGTTAACTTGTAGCCAACTTGTACTTTAACTTTAAGGATAAGAGATCCCCAGAGCAGTTAAACTTGAAGTCGAGTATGAACATAACTGTAGTTAACTCACTTTAGAGATAAGGGAGGCCCGAGGGAGATAACCTTAAAAATATGTCCAGTATAAACACTACACTGTAGTTAACTAACTTCAGAGATAGCATACATGTAGATTAGGGAGCCCCAAGAGAATTAAACTTGAAGAGAAGACTAGTATGAACACCTTTGTAGTTAACTAACTTCAAGTTCACTTGACAGTCTATTTTTTATGAAGCTCGATGATAGGGAATACGTACAATGTAGCCTCCCGAGGAACATCGACGGTAGTGGCAGTGTGAACACAATTAAGCTTGTGGCCAGGCTTGACCCCTGCCAACAGTGAACTTCTTCCAGTAATTACAGCCTCTTATAAAACCCAGGTCATCTTTAAAACTGATACTTGTTGAACTAAACTACAAGTCATATCATTGACAATTGTCATATTAATAATTGACAAACTCATAGTTATCCAGGTATATTTCTTATTATCAATTATGGACACAGTGTGAACATGACTTGCATTTTATGTTGCATAAGGGTGGGATGCCAATACCTCCCTAAGATATATGGGGATCAGGACATTGATTGTTTTTGTGACAAGAGCGAGAGAGATTTTAATAATAGATTAAAGGGCTTTAGAAACATCATGATTAAAATCTATAATTATTCTTTACAAAATATCTTGAAAACAGAATCTGATTTTCCCCACAAATATTATGTTTTCTTTATAGTTTGATGATAACATTCCACTCACTCAATTATGATGGCATGGGCCAAAGAGTAATGACATACATTAATAGGGCCCATTGGGCCTCGCACACATAACATTTTTAATGAATTGAATGTATTCGCCTATTAATACATGAAGTTAAAAAGGAACCCCCCCCCAAAAAAAAACTAAATATATATATATATATATATATATATTAATAATAATAATGATAAAAATAAAATTAAAAAAAATAAAAAATTAATTAAATAAATAAATAAATAAATAAAAATAAAAGAAAGAAAGAAAGAAAAAAAAACAGGATCAAAATTTGATATTTATTTCATACATGTAGATGGTACATGTAGATAAAAAAGAATAGTTTCAGTAAGAAAAATGTAATTTCACCTTCGTCTGATTTGCACACACTGATCAAAAAACCTACAATCATACCAATCTATTTTCTTTTTCTGCCAACTGTAAAAGAAATTGAGGGTTCTAGTAAATGGTATTTAGGGTCCATTGTATTTCAGACTACTAAATGCAACAAACGCTCTCTTACAGTTTTGCATACATTGTACGAATCATGATTCATGGGTCTGATTGACATACAGTACATTAATGATTAATGTAAACACCTTGCAGTTTCACAACGCTCAGACCAAACGTTTGTATCAAACTGTTTTGGGGCCTCACTGAAATTGCTCATTGCCGGGACTCAGTGGGAGACATTCTTACAATACTATGTCACCTTTCATTACAGTAATGCCATTTCATGGCATAGTACATTTTATGGGTGACTTGGTTAAGATTTTATTCCCCTTTTGGTAGCAATGTGCAAAGTAATCACACATCTACAGACTAACAGTAACATGTAGGTCATTGCAGTCACTATAAACGCTACAACAACAACACCAGTGGTTCTTTTCACAATCAGGTCACAACACAATTATTGCAGAATAAATTGTAAGGTTTTTAAAGAGGGCATGAAGGCATCTCTTTTGCACCTCTAGAAATCAATCATTGTGTAAAAGTACAATGGCATTTAGAGATAAAACGCTCATCTGGGAACTTTAGGAAATATAGGGCCTAAGACAACTTCAGTTTAGTGGAATTATAGTGATTAGACTCTGATTTGAATTTTTTCTCCGCGAGGAAGAAATTCCTGACCCATAGAACTGTACACTAAAGGGCTATGGTTTTCTTTCACATATTTTAAATTCTAAGTTATTACTGACGCAGTTTCACAGACTGCCCTCATCAATAGCCATAAGGGCATGGGTTATCTTTCCTGGCTGCGGGGATGTTTGCAAATGAGATGACGGAGCTACCTTAATATTCGTTGGCCTCATGAACCCAGTAATACTAAAGCACAAATTTCAGTTTAAATTGTGTCAATGTACATGATCAAACACACATCTTGTTTTTCATTGGTAACCATCATCTTACAACTCACATGAAACAGTAATTAATGTATGAAAATCACATGTAAATTTAAAATGGCTTGCAAATTTTTAGATGAATATTGTACAGCATATGTTACATGCAGTACTGCAATAATCATTTCTAATATTAAGTGTCAAAACATACAGAGAAATTGACATTTAACACAATGTCATGACCCACTAAATAATAATGAATAAGAAAGAATAACTAAAAAATGTCATAAAAATAAATTAATAACTGATCAATCAATTATGAATAAATTATCTTTAAAGATATTTAGAATGCTGTCTTAGTGAGTCGCACAATTAGCACAAATTTGTATGCAAGGAGAATGTAAATAAATTTAACATTCACTATATTGTCCACATTCATACATGTACATGCATGCTGTAGCAGTAATATTCCTAACGAATCCATGATATTTTTACATCAAAATTTCATTGAATACTTATGTGGCAACCAGCCCTTTAAGCTGCTGTGCTGATATGTAGCATTAATGTACACATGAACATGTATGTGTACAGTATGTAACATGTTACCATACATGTAATGAGGCGCTACACTGCAGACATAACAGATGTGCAATTTGCATAAAAGTGTTGTACAAAATATCACATCCAGAATGATAAGCAGCATTAATACACAAATGTGATGCTGTCAATGCATATGGTAATAAGTACTGTGTCTAGTCATCACATCAAGAATTTGTTTATCACAAGGGATGTCATTGGATACGAGTCATTGAATGGCCAATGCGTGTTCATCATACAGTGTCACACTCAGATGTTAAGATCCACTCCTTGGGATTATCAATGAAAGTTTGATAATTGGAAGTATTTAGCAGTACTGTAAGGAAAGCTCCCCACATTTAATTAAGATGAAGTTATGGGGGGGGGTGGGGGAAAGGGGGGAGGGGGGGGGGAAAGGGGGGGAGGGGGCACTTAGTCATAATTGTGTGATACTAAGTGGCCGTGGTTGACGACGCCCTATTTTCAGCCCTAAATTTCATGTTCCAAGAGCACACAATTTCAAGAACACAGACAGAAAATTTTATGATTTTTTCATTTCAGAGACCCCAAAATTTGGCAATTTTTGCTGTCTGATTTTTTGGTCAGCGGCCGGGGCTAGAGCATTGGCACTTTCTGGCAGGCGTGGCAAATAGCGCGCGGAGAATTCGGCAGAATGCGCCGTGGTGGCAGTTCCAAAGCATAGCATTTTGAGTCTTATGAAGTCTTTAAGCTCCGAGTTCGCGGAGACCCATTTTTACGCGAGGCAAGTCAGTTCGCAGAGCCCCCAGATTCGAACTTCGGTGCCGGCACATAGGATCGACAAGTTGTAAGTCGAGTGCCCCCCCTAATCTAACTAGTAAATGTAGTACGCCGTCACATGTAGTAGAAGCTGAATAATTAACATATCAAAGCAGAAGAGGTAGTAAAAAGTATCACAGGGTGTAGTAATAGCAACTAGCAGTAGACTTACATGTAGAGACTGAAAGTAAAGTAGCAGCAGAATCAGTAGCATCAGTGTGGTGGTGAGGTAGTGTGATGAATGTGTTGGTGTATTAAGTAATGAGTAGTAGTAATAGTAGTGTGCGGTAGTAGTAGTATAGTAGTAGCATTTGGCTAGTGAGTAGTAGTGTGTAGTTAAGTAATAGTAGTATAGAAGTGTAAAAATTAGTGTTGGCTGATGTTACATTGAGATTACTTTCCCAAAATAAAACACATGGTCAGATATTGACAAAGTTCATCTTTCAGATTAAATTAAGAACGGAAGTTATAGTAACATCTTGCATGCACGAAATGTTGCCGCAATAATTTGGTTTCAGTTCGATCTTTAAAAGAGTTAGTTTAGAGAGCCTACTTGGCCAGTTTGGCCAACATGAGCAGCAAATGTGGGATGTACGATGTACATACATAATCAGTTGAGCTCACAATTAGCAGATGTCTTATCGTAATTCATAATGCCAACATTACATAACATGTAAAATCTATTGAAAAATTCTGTTGGGTATACACACTGTGGTGCGCATACTAGATTTTTCCTATAGATAGTGTCACAGAACATACCCTTATTCCCCTTTTTTCTGACATTTTGTCAATTCCATTGTCTTAACCTGTTGGAGACTAAAGAATGAGCTAACTCGTTGCTGGGGCAAATCAGAATTAAGTTAATGATGTAAAGAAAAAGTTTCCACATTACTGCTAGTCTCCTTTTAAACGAAACTGTGTAAACAAACTTTCGTAATACTCGGTTGTGCAACTAATGATTTGAGGCAGACAGAATTTATACTGAACTTCAATTATTTTGTAGTACTCAACTTATGATTAATATTTCATGGTCTAATTATATAATGATCACCGATGAGAAATTAGAAGTGTACATGTAAGTTTACATATGGTTGTGTGTGTGTTATGTTGTTTCTTAGATTTTTGTGTAACATACTATTTTAAAGTTGGCCCTCTATTCAAGCTTTGGGTCTTGAAGAAGTCTGCTACTCATAATTGTTGTTAAATTTATCAGGTGTAAAATGTATTTGATTGTATGTATTTGATTTTATGGTTTGAATAAATTTAATTTGAAAAAAAAAAATATGTCTCGACAGACAGGTTAAAATTAAGTGCTTGATTTCTTATATTTCTTCAATTAAATTACTATTTTTGTAACAGTGTGACAATTGTTAATTTTCTAATTCATACAGAAACCAAAGGTTATTTCAAGTGCAGGCCGGAAGATTGTCAATGTTTATTGAATGTTTTGAGATTAGACTGTGGGCGTACACACTTCCTCAATTATCTCCCCGCAATGTCCATGTGTGTAAATATTGCCCTGGCCGCAGAACTACACAAAGGTGTGTGCATGTGTACATGTTGCAGGACTGTATGTAGGCTACACTGCAGGATGTAGCAACGTAGATGCTGGTGTCAATGGAGTTACCGAGTACTTTGATAATAAAGTTTTATTAATTTTTCCAGTTATTTTTGATAAATTTAGGGGTAAAGATACATTTTCTAACTTTATGTGTAAAAATAAGATAATTAACTAAATAATTGGCGCCACTCTTGTAAACAAATCTATCATCGGAATACTCGTCACAGGTATGACATTTTCAATATTTAAGCTAATCCCCAAAATGTTAAGTGTAAGTTTGCTACAAACTGTCGAGCTTTATTCGACTGACAGTATGTAAAAAAGAAAAATAAAACACTCAAGGATAAACCTGAATATAAACAAATACATTATAGCAAAGGAAGAGGTTGAGCTTGAGGACTAATATCATACATAAAAATTTTGTAAGAATTGTTGGAAATAGTTGCATGCAGGTCAGGAATGCTTGACTAAACTGTGAATAATCACAGGAAACACGTCAAATCAATTTTAGCCCATTCGGAGAATGCGAGAGTAAAAAAAGTGCTAGGCCGTCCATCATACATCTGGGCTAGGGGTTCTACAGAGAATGTGTTGTTATGAATGCTGTAACCAACTAATACAGTTGTAGTTGCTGCGGTAACGCTGATCATATATATTGTTGATTCTACACGGCAAATGCATGTAAGTCATCTTTTTATTTTAATTCGACTGCACATTTTATGTAGGCCTGGAGTATGCATACATGTGTCCAATACATACAATGTACAAGGCCAATAATACACATGCCTCTCTATGCTAGATGTCAGCAGCAAATCACTCTAATGCTATGGCATGGATGGCATGGCTAAATGGACTTCGCGCTGTGCATAGCGGTGGGAATATTGGCAGCCGTCTAGTATAAATAAGCAGCTTGAAGTGACCTACGACACTACATGTACAACTCGCATCCTCGTCATCAAAACAAACTCAGCTACTATTACGACTGGGCTGCCTAGTGAGCTACTCTGTCTAACAGACATGCAATACAAGCGCTTAAAGCATCGTGTTATGGTACGAGCAGCTTGAAACAAAGTAATTGTAAAGGCTATCATAATTCTCCATGGCATTGTGCCTTGTAAAGTGTAAGTGCTCATCTTGCATGAGGGAATATTAATTGAATAAAAATACATCGTAGCGCTACATAGCCATAAACTGTGCAAAAAATGAATATCTAAATTCCAAGGAACAAATTTGGATATGTTATGGCTGTTCTGACTCGTGCGTGGATGTTGAGTTCAAATATTTGTATTTGATTCCTCATTCCTGCCTCATTCTGTCTTTGGGAGTGATGGTATGAAATTCCAATTTCCAGAAACATTGCCAAATTTATGAAATACTATGGAATGGGACTGGGAATGTAAAAGATTTGTTAACCCAACACGCTAAAAAGTGTAGTCTATAAATGGAACAAAATTTAAATACACACACCAGGCCAAGCTCTGCCCGGCCACCGGTGTGATCGTGTTTAATGGTTGTTTCGTGTGTGTGTCATATACAACACCCACACGACCCACACCAACACACACACACGCACACACGATCAGGTCACACACACACGACACACACACACACACACGATATATACCACACAGAAACCATAGCACCGCCACACCGACAAAGCACACCTTCCATACAAGAGCACATACAAGCACACACAACCCACACACAGCACACTCAAAGACACACACACACACATACAAGCACACCATACACTTAAAGACATAGACAGCCACACAAACACATCTGCGCAAACTCAACCAAAAGACACAAAATTGATATCTTGGACCAAACTTAGCCTACGTCGGTTGTGTTAGAAGTTCTTTAGCATTAGGAGATCATAAATTTGATAGGACCGATAGGTATAGGCGCTATTTGAGGCACAAAACCGGCGGTTGTCTGTGCATGCCTACTGGCAAAATCAGGGGTTTGAACACATCTGATGTGCAGAGCCGATTTCTTCGGCATAGCGCTAGGCGCTGGTGGTGTATAGCTGCTCCGGACACAATGTTTGGTCAAGCTCGCGCACAAGCGCTGAGCACAAGATTAGTCTTCGGCTCAAGGCACTGTAAAAATTAAGGTATATATAGAGAGCAAAAATAAGTCGTGCTGCAGACTAGCTTAGTAGGCCTCACAATGAACATGTAATCACTGCTAAGTTGAGGACTGTTCCAGAGGCATATCTTTTGAACGCCCAAACCCATTGGAGTGCACTATTTCTTCTCGGACACATGCTGGCTCTCATCATTTGTTGTCAATATTTCTTGGTTTAGTGTTTCTCCTTGATTAATGGTAGGATTGGATAGAAAAGTTCATCCTTAAACTGTAGTAACTCAAGGGGTAAAATAACGGTTACTTGATATCATAGT
>JZLH01S0615710.1:32004-44473 GCA_001188425.1 Eucidaris tribuloides
CAGTTTTCTTGTACCCCCAGCAAAAGGAGGAGAGAAAAGAAGAGATAATTAAACGTGGTTTGAAAATAAATCATCACCACGAGTTATTAATAAATGAGAAGTAGAAAAATACTTATATCGAAATCGGATCAGTTTAACAAAATAGTCATGAACTGAATCACACAAAATTAAAATGAAGAGAAACGATAGTTAATTAACATAAAATGTAGAAACCGTACGTAGCTTAAAACTGGACGTACTTGAACACTAAACACTACATCAAAGAGAGAAAAAAAAAGTATGACGGTATGCTGGTCGGGTTAAAATGCGAAAACAACGAGAATTATCTCTTGAATAATAAACAGTATTTAAATATGACGCAATAAGTGAGACAAAGATGGTATATCTCGTCATACGAACACAATGTTAAAATATAGCGGTAAAAAGCGGAAGAGAGTTAAGTTGAGTAAGACAAAAGCGAAATAGGAGTTTCGAGAAAATATAAATAATCGTATATGTTAAAAAAATGATGAAAAAGTAAATAAAACAAGAACATAAATAAGTATGTGGGAATATGTTAATTGCTTGAATAGAACATGAAAGCAAGAAGGAGATAATAGTAGTCCCAATACAAAAGAATTATAGAAACTACTTATTGGATATATGAACGCTAGAATTAGTAAATTATAATGAAATTGTAATTTATAGATGAAAAGATATGAAATGTACCTCTTCCGTGCTCTGTCCAGCGGCGTGCTGCTTCGGTGGCGATGCCGCAGTCGCGCCTGCCGCTGATGCTGGGATCCGCGTCTGTTGCCTCGCCCTTTCGCTTAACCTTCCGGTAGTTGCGCTCTCCGCGCAGGCCTCCATCGCCATCGGCCGGCCACCCCATTCCGTGCGTTCTGACGCCTGCAGGGCCCATTCGGATTTGGTGCAGTTCTCCCTCTTTTTTTTACACAGTTTCGTCTGGCGCGCCCCTATATCGCTGAGTGTCGTGGTGGACTTCCCTCCTGTTCGTTTCGCCGCCGCACCGGTTCGCCCTCGGCCCGTGTCCCCCCGCACCGCTTCCTGATCGTCTGTTGGCCGCTGCAGACGCGGCGCGGCTTGTGTCTTGTCTTCCCTGTCGCGTCTCCCTTCCATGAATCCCTTTTGCTTGTGCATGTACGATGGTAGGACGATTATTTCATGTGTGATGATATATTATGATCAACGATGATGAATCACTAATGACTATGAGATAAAATGATAAATCTGAATAGGATTCGACGAGATAATGAATAATTGATGTGATGAAAGATAATTTATTTAAATTTTTTAAATCCTTTAGGGTGTTAATTCTGTATCACCGTTTTTAATTTCTGCAAGGGTGGAGCCCCTTCTCCAGACTCTACGTGAAACTGATTTCCAAAAAGGGGCCCTCAACAACTCAGTACAAAAACAAACACTAAAGACATAGTACTCGACCGCTATAGTGTTTTTTACCATAAAATAATGAAAAACATATGGAATGGAACAAAATAGAAAATCAAATAAAAGAATCATACAAATATGAAAGCAAGTTGAAAAAACGAAGAGTCTCTAAGAACAATTATCAAAATTGAGTGAAAATTAAAAAGAAAAAAATATTTTGGGCCTTAAAAAATTGACAACACTTTACAACAAAAATTATTCAGATTAAACATAAAAATCATATAGTTAAATAGATAACCGCAGAATGTTCGCCACCGTTTGCACTAAGTTTGAGCATTATTTAGCAGGAATTGATTGACTTGCAATGAAACATATAGCTCCAAGCAGGGGTTAGGAGATCATTACAGTAAAAAGGTCTAAATTGGAAACTAGCACAGGATTAAGGACGATTAACGGAAAGAAGATAAGATTTGGGACTTGACTTAAACGATTGACCTCGACGTGGCGATTTGTTCTACCATCTAAAACGATTGAGAAGTATATGTTCCATAGCACAAGAACGCGAAGTATTGAAAAGATCTTTTCATGTATTTCCTCGGTTTTTTAGTTTGGCTTGGTATAATAACGAGGAGAGTTTAAAGGCATTCATCGTGTACGTATCTGGGGGTTCTGATACTATTAACTTCATGCTTTAAGATACTACAGTTTTTTTGGGGTTGAAAGTCCGTGTAAAATGTACTTCCTTTCCGCTTTGTACACTAAATACACAAAATTGGTATCGACCTCTGTGATAGTGACTAAAACGAACGCCAGATCTCATATGTTGGCCTCATGATAATTAGCATTATGTGAGTGAGTTAAATAGAAGTCCGCATGTCTTAAAACCAAAGCGTGCCACTATCCTGTTTTGTAGACCCGTTGTAATTAGAACGTAAAACATTGGAACAAATTTTCCCCATAGTTAGCGAATACCCGAATTGCAATAATAGCGTGCATATAAGCTACATTATAAAGCAATAATAAAACCTTTCTAGGTATTTTTTTGATTCGTCGTATAATCAATGGTCCTAGAAATTTATTTTTTACTGTTTTGATTTCAAGGTATGTTATTAACGAATTGGGGGATATACAACGTCTAAAGTTACTCCAAAATCGTATCCTCATTTCCAGAGGTATTTAAACGTTTATTCACACCTGTTCCATGAATTGTTCATTGCTGATCAAAATTTGCTTTGCACGAACTTTTTATACTGGTGTACAAACAACATTACGCTTTTACCACTTGCTGGTATTCAACTTTAAGAATCATTTTGTCTGAAGGGAGCTCCCAACGCATTATTTTGTCACATTAATTGTAGACTATTCTGAAACAGTATTGACACACTCTGGGGCGGTCTTATAGCAAAACTGCTGTATCATGGCATAAACCAGGGGCGTAGGGGTTTGGCACGGGAGGTGCACATGTTTGGTGAGAATTGGGGTGCTCCAGCGGAACTAATTGACATGGGGAGGAATCGCATATCTTAGGTAGGATTGAACTAAATTCGATCATGGGAGATCACTCTGCTTGAGGGAGGTGAACTAAAGTTTGAGTAAATCAGGCGTTGATAACAAGAAAGAGTGTCCGGCAAAGATTTCATTTTTTCTTGCCAGGGCGGACTCCTATGGCTTTGCGGGGGGGGGGCCCGCGGGGCGGTAGGGGAGCGGGGGGGGGGGTGCACGTGTCACCGCCAGTGCAACCCCCCCACGCTCTACAGAACCTCCTGTGTACAAACTAAGTTGTGTATTCATGAAAATTCACAAAACGTTCACTACATACTCATATAATGAAAATATATAACGAAAAAGCAGGGGGTCCCTTAGAATCGAACCTTGGGGTATATGCCCATAGCTTGGACAGCTCCGACGAAAAGTCGATAATTTTCGCCATCTATAGGAAACACACTGCGAGCGCCCGTACGATAGTTTCTAAACCATGTCAACTCAGATGTCAAGGACACAGTCATTTTTCCAATTGTTTAGCAAAATACTAGGTTATCAGATCACCGGCGAGGCCTTGAAATCTCGGAGGAAATAACGACTCCCAAGTGAGTAATAAAGCCGAGAACTCAGACATTTGTGTGTAACATTCATTCACATCCTACAGCCTGGCAGTAGGCGGTTGCAAAACAGGGTCTTTTGGTCGGAAACGACAGACTGACAGTTACTAAGTACATTTTCGCTATAAGATATGTGTACAGTTGTTTGTGTAAAGCTTTTTCAAAGTATCTTCATATATGAACTCAATAACAGATAATGGGTCTATAATTGCTACCAAGTCTTTGTCACCGCTTTAAAGATAGGGTGACTTTGCTACCTCCGCTTCTGACATACTCAGTTAATGCCCTGTCGTAATGACACATGTGAAAAGATGGGTTAAAGCTTTAGTGATGAATGTGGAGCTTCCCCTTTACAAAAACTGTGGATGGTGCACTATCTCTTACCTCCCAAGTTCCACTGACATATGAATCTGAGCAGCTTTAGCACTCTTTAAAAATCAATTCCTACACTTGATTTTCGTCTGTGAAATTGGAACTGTACTGCTTGTGACCAGGATTAACCGTAATGTCTGACTGCAACCTGCTAGGTGATCGTGAGGTGCTTTGTGTAAAGATACTCGTTAAGGCATTTGGCTCTACAGAATTCGAAATGTCTTTGAATTATGCACAGTTCCCGTTTCATACGTATCCGGTACAATTAGAGGCTGCTGTCTGTGGTCAGACTTTTCAAAGTTTTCCGACGTGCGACTTGGGTTACGCAAGATTTTTCTCAAAATTACATATTCAATGTATATTCCCCTTTTCTTAAATGTGTTCCTCCCAAATTATTTAGCAGCGTTTACCCTGACTGACTGTTATATTCATGCTGCCATACTGAACATCTTCGGGCAGTGTCGATCTTAAATTTACGGTATTCGAGCCGTAATCAACAGATTGACTCTGGATAATTGTAAACAATTGATCCTGTAAGGCAATGGTGCACTATGTAACGCTTTTGACCGTACTGTGACAAAGAGCGTGTTTATCATCACAGCAGGATTAAAAGATTTCTTAAGAATGTAACTTCATAAGTAATTCACTGTCATTAAATATTAATCATTTAACCAATATAGCTTTTTTCACCTTCCTTAACACCTCCGTGGCAGTGCTCGCGCAATTCAGGAACATTAAAATTGTTCTTAAAAGACCTTCTTAAAATCTACCCAGGTATCACTAATGGCATTAAAATTGACAAACCCGGATCCTCCCTTGTGAGATTAACGTAGCACAGAGTGAATGTCCGCCAACTTTAATCCTATTGGTTTAGCAATTTACGCTTTATTTTTTCCGCGTGTTAATATTCAGTTTTTTGCTGAGCTTGGCCAAAAAACCAATCAATAAACTAATGTACCACAGTGTGATCAAGACCTACTGCGCAGCATTTGAGTTAACCTGTTCCTAAGACTAGAGAAATTCCCCCTTTCCAAGTTGTTCTAATTGATAATATGAACATGAATGACTGTACTTGGCATGTAAGGGTAACATGTGTAAACATTACAATTAAGTCACTCGATTAAGAATAATATAAGATGATTTCCATACACATTTTCAATATTGTCTCTCTCAGAGGAGTGCTATAACTAAAGTTGGGAAATCTGCATTCGGAATTTGGTGCAAACGATAAAACACTCGAGCAATCAACTTAAACCATTGAGATATTATGAATAGGGTGGAAACATATTATTTCGTAGAAATCATCTCGAGCTATAATCTCTGATGGGGCCATGTCATTGGTCGACATTCAACTAAAGTGGTAGAGTTTTCTACTTTAAATATTGGATTGACTTGATAGTAATGATATTACCGTAGGTTTCCATCATGCGTAACAACCCGCACCTTCCTTTATTAATTTGATAATTTCTGTTTTTCTCTGTCCAAACATAAGTCGGCGTGATTGTTAATGTAGATTAACTATCTTTTGTGATCAACGATGGCGTTTCGGACATAGAAAAATAATTCAATTGGATAAGAAGACAAATATCGTGAAATCTGGTCAAGGTGCGCTATTTCTTAGACTCCTCACATTTAGGCGTAAGTGAAATTGTCATATCCCCCCGCGGTCTTCGCTATTCGGTCAATAAACTTATCTCGTAAGTTTATTACATTGAGTAATGGTTGAAATTACTTCCTTTGTTCATCTGAGTTAACAGAAACAGATGAACTCAATTGACATCTACATCGTTAATTGGAGAATGGCAATAGCTGATGGGGTTTCCACCTAAACGATTCAATGAATGGTAGTTTCATTAAAAATACAATCTCGTAGTGACCATAGTCCAGTCATAGAAGATCCATTTGTCCTATAAGTTACAGACAGTATATGTAACTCCACTTTCACATGGCACCCTTTTGAACTGTTGACATCCGCTGTGCTCAGTGGAAGGCAGCAACATTCTGGTTTTTCTTGACTGACAATTTAACTATTCGAGGCAATGCTCATTCAATGTTTCGAGAAGATCATTAACGAATATGTGGAATGAAGTAGCAGTCAAGATTAGGTAAATCCGTTTACATTATTGCATATAGTTTGGCAGGTAAGTTCAACTAGTGACGAAGATGCGTCGGATGGAATCACCTTGCCATCTAAATTTGAAAGACTGATGCTTAAGACGCGCCCGCGTATTCTGGCCACTGATAAAGTAACCACAACGTACAGTTTCCACATGGTAAAAATGGTCTGTATATCCGCTTGTCTCTTTGAATTTCTTTTTCTCCTTAGCAGCACCGTTTGGCAAATCACCAAAACAGTCAATGGTCTGTGTTGACCGCACCTTCGACATGAATGATAGATAATGATGATGACGTTTACGCGAAAATCTCATAATGACACATGGCGACCTCAAAGAACGAATATGTAGTGATAAGATTTACTACTATGATGTAAATTAACTGGATGGATGATAATAAATGACTGATCTAGTGATACGGTTACGCTTATGTTGTGATGAACATGATGATAACACTGATGGCACCTTCAACTTCAAAAATCGTACTGAAAGATGGCTAAAAATCGTATTTCTTACAAAGTCGTATTTGTAAATATAGACTATATAATTGTTGCAACTCAGACCCAGAAGGCCAGAAGTATGGTTTCGCAAACTACTCACCTCAAACAAAGGCAAATTGCTCCTTCTCTTCAGTTCTTTGACTTTGAAAAATACTTCATTTTTTTTTCCTTCTCAGTGTCCAAACTATTCCTCATTATGTCTGTTTCTTGCTATTCTTGTTTGTAGCAGATACGCAATTTAGGGCAACTTCGACGTCAATCCGCTTGCCCTCCCGTTGATACGTCCCCTAAATACGACACTAACACGCAATTATATGAATGGGACTGAAGACTTCTGTCACACCGCCTCATAGACACAACTCAAATTATCTGTGATCTTACAAATGCGTGCGTGCCCTGAGCAGACACACGCACTTGATTAGGTCAATGTACAGGCAAACATGGGGTATCACAGAGAGATTCGCAGGTGCGCACACTGTAAAATACTTCACAAATAACTACAAACTGTATGCACATGTGGCGTGTAAAGATCACATATATGGAAGCTCCCAGGGCCCCAAAAAACAGGATAATGCAGAAAGTCAGGAAATCGTATTTTTTGATGGCCAAAATCGTACTGCCGTATTTTTGGTGAAAAATACGCAAAAACGTAACGGTTGCATCTCTGTGATAGCGATAAATGATGATTAATGAGAAATGATAATGATGGTGATGAATAATGATGACCGAGATCATGAGTAATGACGATGAACGATGATGATATGATGATAATGATGATACTGATGATGATAATAATGATGATCATGAGATGGAATAATGAGGATGATGATGATGGAGATGATACTAATAATGAGGAGATCAAAATGATTATATGGTGATGATTGAAATGGATATGATATAATGATGACTTATGAGATAATGATAATAATGATGATGATTATGAGATAATGATAATGATGATGCATGATGAGATGATATGATGATGGAATAATGATTGATAATGATTGATAATGATGATAACTGATGATGATAATAAGGGATCAGGACAATGAAGATTATGATGAGATACAATGATGATAATGATGATCCGGGACAATGATTGACTGATTGAATAGAGTAATTATAGATTCGATGGATGAACAGAGATAATGAAATCTCTTAATTTGATGCGGAGAGATTGATCGATGATTTGGCGATGTATATGATGATGAGTGATGATATACGTGATGATTCGTGTGCCAACCATCCCAGGAGAGACGCAAGCAAAGGAAATGGAGCTTTTTTCCATCCGCCCTTGTTTTTGCCCGCTCGTGTGTGTTTTGCTGTCATGCGATTGTATCCCAAGTCTTAATTTTCCACTGCTCGAGTTTATTTTTGTAGTACATTTCAGTTTCCAACTATTTTTCGTTAACAAATCTATCGTATCTGGGCGATCTTCTCATGGCCTTTGTGTGGCAAGTGTGTGTGTGGTCTTGTGTTAACATGTTGTCTCTGTGATGTAGCGTTGCGCGTCGATTTATGTGCGTGTATGTGTGTCTGTGTAATAGATCACCACACTCACCACTTAACTAGACAAACAACAACGTATCACACAACAATAGTCAACAGCAACAATGAATGCAACAACAATAATAGCACAACAACATATAAATAATAATAATAATAATAAAATAATAATAATATATAATAATATATAATAATAATAATAATAAAAATTAATATAAGAATATGAATAGATAAGACAATAAGAATACTATGTATCACATCATTGTTTGTTATAAATTATTACTCAATTATTATATTATTATTATTATTATTATTATTTTATTTTTTTTTATTCTTTATTATTATTATTATTATTGTTGTATTGTTATTATTAATTTTGTGTCTTGTTGTGTTGTTGTTATAGTTGTTATTGTTGTTATTGATGGTTGAATATTGTTGTTGGTTATAGGTTGTTATTGTTGTTTTGTTAATGTTGTTCTTGTTGTTTGTAGTGTATTGTAGTAGTTGTAGTTAGTAGTGGTCATAGTGTAGTTGTAAGTCGTAGTATAGTAGTAGTTGTTAGAAAGTTGGTATAGTAGTTGTAGTAAGGTAGTAGTGTAGTAGTTGTAGTAGTAGTTGTAGTAGTAGTTGTAGTAGTAGTTGTAGTAGTAGTTGTAGTTGTAGTACTAGTAGTTGTAGTAGTAGTAAGTTTGTTAGTAGGTTGTAGTAGTAGATTGTAGTTGTAGTTGTAGTCAGTAGTTATTGTAGTTTGTTGTAGTTGTTGTATTGTTGTTGTAGTAGTTGTAGTAGTTGTAAGTAGTAGTATCGTTGTTGTAGTAGTAGTTGTCAGTAGTGATGTTGTTGCAAACGTACGTAGCCTAGTATATAGGTGAGTCCAGTTAGCAAAGTAATAGTAAGTATTAGTGTCTTAGTGATTATTAGATGTCAGTTAGTAGTTGTATGACGTAGTCATTTGTGTGAGTGTAACGTTTGTTGTAGCCGTGTAGTTTTAGTAGGTAAATAGTTACGATAGCCCTGTTGTAAGTTGTAGTTGTGTAGTTTAGTTGTTGTTTTTGTACTTGGTAGTTGTAGTTGTTGTTATCATCATCAGTATCATCATCATCATCAATCATACCTCATCATCATCATTGTCCCGATTATATTATGCATCAGCGTTATCAGTATCATCCTCTCTAATCATCTTGATCATCTTATGTCATCAGTAACATCATCAGTACATCATCTAAACACCAATCATCATCAATCATCATCATCATCATCATCATCTTCATCTCATCATCCGTCCCGTTCATGCATTATCATCATCGTATCAACCAATCATCACACCTCATCATTATCCGTATCTTATCATCCATCAGCCATCATCATCATCATCTCATCATTGGCATCACTTAGAGATTCGCGGTGCACTCTAATTCATCATCGATGCAGTATCATCTCCCGTTTTGACCTCTTTATCGAGTCATTAGACTTTGAAACTCCCCTATCTTGATCCAATGCCCATTTGGTGTTTTTTGGTTTCCAGTTTGACCTTTGACGCGTTTGCCCAATACCAAAACAGCCTAAAAATGGTCCTGTATAAACCGTATGACCTCTTGACCCATTTGCAATCACCGACGCCTAAATGTCTAATCCGTTGACTCTTGTCTGCGTTTGCAAATCCAAAAGGCTCAAACTGTCTGTAAATAAGCGTTTGACCTATTTGACTCGTTGCAATCACCAGACCATTTTGAGGCCGTTAGTGGATTTGCAAACGGCGTCAAAGAGGTCAAACCATTATACAGACCATTTTGAGGCCGTTAGTGGATTTGCAAATGGCGTCAAACAGGTCAAACCATTATACAGACCATTTTGAGGCTGTTAGTGGATTCGCAAACGGCGTGAAAGAGGTCAAACTTTTATACAGACCATTTTGAAGCCGTTAGTGGATTCGCAAACGGCGTGAAAGAGGTCAAACAGTTATACAGACCATTTTGTAGCCGTTAGTGGATTTGCAAACGGCGTCAAAGAGGTCAAACTTTTATACAGACCATTTTGAGGCCGTTAGTAGATTTGCAAACGGCGACAGTTTGGTCTGTATTTATAAACAAATATGTATAAATTACATATCAAGTTATTGGCCTTAAAATTGTTCCCATATAAAAAAAAAAGGAGACCAAAAAATGGCTTGCGCTCTCACCAAGGAGACATGTAGCCTACATTACGGAAACATCTGGGAGACATCTCCAAGATCGCGAGACCTGCTGTGCTGGAGACATCTCCCCAGACCAGTCACGGAGACTAATTAGTTATTAGTTAATTCATTGATTCATCAATTAATTTGATGGAGAAGTTGTGTAAATGTCGTGGTGACTTCCCATGAGAATTTTGGGACCAGTTGGCAACTTGAGTTGATTAATTCATTGATTCATAATTAATTTGATGGAGAAGTCGCAGCGACGTCGCTGCGTCTCCTGGAGACCAGCTGGGTCTCCTGGGAGTCGCCTGAAAATCAAACATGTTCGGGTTTTGTGGAGACTCTTCCAGACCAGTCTACAGCAAGTCTCGGAGACATCACCGCAACCTGCTGGAGACTGAAAGTTTTTCTAGGAAACATGGTGGGTAGGTCATGGCAATGTCATAGCGACTTCTCTGAGACCTCTTGGAGACTGGAAGAAGACTCCGACAAAAATAGAACATGTTTGATTTTCCTACAGCTCCTCGGAGACCCGGCTAGTCTCAAGGAGACGTTGTTGAGACTCTAGTCACCCACTGGTCATTACAATACATTAAGTTAATTTTTGATTGATCATCATATTGTACTGTAGCTTATTCACTGAATATACATGAATAATTCAGAACATTTGATAAAAGTGTTGTACAGGACTAGATTTTTTGTCACTGTTTTGCTGAATGCTTTCTGACTTACTGTTGTGAGTGAATACAATGAGACGACTGTGCCAATTAATCATTTTGTGACCAAAATGTTGAAAATAGTAAATTTTTCAAGAATTTTCAAGTTGACGATTAAACGTGACCATCTGCCTGAAACAGTGAAACTTCAGCCCATCCTAATGTTTTGTTTGTACTTTTGTCTTCCTCGTATTACAGTGGTGTAATTGCTGGAATAGGAGATGTCATAGCTCAAAGGATAGTGGACCCATCAGCCCCATACACATTCAGAACAACAGCAGCATTTGCAGCTCTTGGGTGAGTAGGCCTATATCTGTTACATTATTCTCGATTCCAGACCATGTGAAATTTTACCTCCAGAGTACAATCTTTGACCTTTTTCTACCCCATAGTATAAGCACTCTGCCTTTATATCAGAGAAAGACACTAGTTAGTCTTAGTCAAAGAACTTAAATTAACTGAAGATAGTAATAATAATAATAATAGCGCCGTTCTTATATAGCACATAATACCCTAGACAGGGTCTCTATGCGCTTAGAAAAGAGGAAAATAAGATAATTAGAAGGAAGAATAAGAAGATGCTGCATCTAGTTCAAACATTCTAATTACTAATTACTAATTGATATTGATAATAATGATAATAATTGGTAATAATATAGTAGTTTCATAATCACTGTCATTATCAATATAATCTGAATGTTTGGAAGCCAAACTACTGTTACATTTACATGTACCTGTAGCTGATAAGATTCAAGGCTTACATGTATCTAATTTACAGTTAACTGTTTCTTTGCCAAGTTCACTAATTTGCAAAGATCACTAAGTACAATGAAAACACTTAGTACAGATTCACTAATCCATCTTAATCCTCATATTACTCTACTCAATACCCTCCTCACAAGTCCTTCAATTAAGTCACCCACACCTTCTGTGTAAGAAAGAAGGTGTGTGTAATTGCGAACCCTACAAATTGAATGGGAATTCTTTGCTGAACTGAACACAATGCTTTCTTAAAATGTATTAAAGAGAAATGGCAAGATTGGAAGTACATGTAGTCCTCATTTTAGGACAAGATTGGAACTAGACCTCAATTTAGGACACAATGCTACGAGATGGTTGCCTGAAATAAATGAAATGAAATAAAAAAATGAGAATCAAGTAAACTGCTTTAAGTTTTTCTGTGAAAATGTCATAGTCATAAATTTCCTCTTTGCCGTACAATCAGAAATGCCTTGAAATTTGTTGTGTAGATTTATATGGGATTAATTTCTGTGAGAATCAGAGATTATTTTCCCATCTTACACTAAAAATACAATGTGTAGTCTACCCTCTCCGTTGCTGTTGTAGATTATGAATAAAAGTTATGCTCGAAAACATGAACATACCCTGGCACAAAAACACCTTACCACTGGGCAGCTCATATTGCCTACGTCACAGTCCCCAAAGGGTTAACTTATGACAAACATCACAATTTAATATTATAATATTCTATTGTGTCTTTTCAGATTAGTCTATTCAGGGCCGTTATCCCACTATTTCTATGGCTGGTTACAGAAGACTTTTCCTGGCAAAGGACTCCCTACATCCATCAAGCGAG
>JZLH01S0615721.1:1290-13079 GCA_001188425.1 Eucidaris tribuloides
ATAAAAAAAAACACTATATCACTACTTCCCAGTGGCACTTATGTAGCCTCCGTGTATTGGCACAATTCCAAAAGTGATCTCCACAGATCCTACACATTATTCAAGTTTTCATTATCCTTATTTTAATTAAATATCATGGGTACTTGAATGTACTGGGGTGTTAATGTCAGTCGCTGGAGAAATTCTCTTAATCCATGCAGAGTGTGCCAGACCTTGTTTCGGTCTACAAGGTTTTGGAAGTTGCTGTAACTGGAGCATTTACAATTTTGGTTATATATTCTGGAGGTCACTATGGTCAGAGTTATGGAAGCAGTTGTTTTGAAAATAAGGATGTAATGGAAGATGTTGTGTACAACTTGGATGACAAGGAAGAAATTTTCCTCATTGTCGATTTACCTATTGAGATAACACAGATTTGCATCCATACATGGTAATTTGGACACTCCCAGAATCTGCCGTTCCTTGTCTAAGGTTTAGGAAGTTGCTGGAGCATTTACAAGATTGATAGATGTTACTGTAGAGGTCACTATGGTAAGAGTTATAGAAGCAGTTGGTTTGGGAATAAAGATGTAATGGAACATGTTGTGTAAAGCTTGGGTGACAAGAAAACTTTCCTCATTGTTGATTTACGTAATTGAGAGTACAAAATCACGGATTTGCATCCATACATGGTAATTTGGGCACTTCCTGAATCTGCCATTCCTTGTCTAAATCTTAGGTTTTGGAACTTGCTTTAACTCGAACATTTAATTACAAAATTGATACTGTAGATGGGTGGTTGCTTCTTAATCTGGAGGTCACTATGGTCAGAGTTATGGAAGCAGTTAGTTTGGAAATAAGGATTAAATGGAAGATGTTGTGTAAAGCTTGGATGACAAGGAAGTAATTTTTCCCATTGTTAATTTACTTAACAAGAATACACAACACAGATTTGCTCGTATACACTAATTTGGACAACGCCTCGTCGTATACACAACCTGTAACACCACTGAATTGGCATCATTAGCGTAGAAACCTGTGATTTAACTGACCCTTGCCTGGCCCTCCAAAACCAGGAAATAATTTAAGACGGAGAGCAACAGACAAAAGTTCCTGCAAGCCAAGAAAACATGTCTGGGGTGATTGCTGAATGACTTCCTTGATTTTGGACACACTAGAATGCCCATCAAAGGGAAACAAAGACATCAGGAGGACTCTGGTATAAGAAAAGAGAAGCAGGAAATACTGGTCCTCCTGAAAGGGCACTGTTGTCACATTCCACAAAAGGGCAACAAATAAGACAGCAGCAAATCCCTGCTCTCTTTGGTCAGACCCATGTCAATAGCTTAAACTTCTTTCTTAACAAAAGGGCTTAGATTATGAAGGTGATCCTTAGAAGAACAATGGCTTTTCATCAATAAATCTCTTCAGGCCTTCACCCAAGTCCCCTGTCAGCTGGATACATTTACTTCCTGGTAATAAACTAGGTTTAATATGTGACTGTCCTAAGCCAAGCATTTTGACCTATTATAACATGGAATTATGTGATACCATGATGAGGTCAAAATTTCATGAAGCTCTGTCAACACTCTTTCGGTTTGAGATTATAATTTACATCACAGAATTTATGTCATCACGTGCATTGTTGCCGAGAAAGGGAAAGTGATCTAATGCCACATAGATTATGGGTCAAATTGGGTAGAATCCAAGAGTCACTTGAGAAATTTAAAGATTATTCATTAGATTTGTAGTACACATGACATGTGACATGACATAAAAGGTCTTAAGCCAGAACTGTTGCATTTGTGTCAATGTATATGTAGTGTATTCCTGAGTGGTTCAATGTAAAACATCATTATCCCCTCAAATAGAATGTGCTTGTAAACTGTCCATGATACTTCATATAAATACTGTAAAACAAGTGTTTGCTATTTAAGATAACTGGACAGTTTAGTAACTAATTTGCTATCATAAGCTCCGAGACTGATTTCAACAAGTAGAGAAAATGTATAAGATAATTTCTTTACTTTTTCAATAGTTTTAGGAAGTGTCACTATAAAACTTGGTCTCTCATTGAAAGTGAAACAATATTTTTTCATTGAAGTGATACTTGTGTAGATAATTGTAAATTAACTCAATGATCAACATTTCAAGGATGTGTTCTGAGGGGTAGTAAATTAACTTCTTTATCGCAGGTGTAATGTAGAACTTTATGATAGACAAACTGTATAAAAATAATTGAAAACACATTTTTTAATAGCATTTTGCAAAATTTCACAATTGCAAACCCAATGCATCATTTCCACTCCTTTTGTTTCTCTGCTCTATAAAGCTCAGATTAGAGACACGTTTCATTGTTATTTTTATTATTTGTGTTATTATTATAGAAACTTGAGTGTTGATTAAAATAGATCTAGAAACATTGTATGTTTATTTAATATTGATGACATACTACATGTATTATGAACAATAGAACATACATGATTATTGGTATTATCCGATGTCAAAATCAATAATGTATTACCTTTTGTTCTTGAATCATGCAATAATATATTACACTATTTTGTTGCAAATTTTTTTTTATAATAATAATACTCATTTGTTTTCTGTCATTTCCTTTTGATATAAATTTCAAACAAGGGTCTGTACTATTGTTAGTTAACCCGTTGGCTACGGGAACCGGATGTGCCCTGTGTTAACTCTATGGAGGTTTTCAGATTCTCGGAGGCAACAGGTTAATGTAATTGTATGCCTGTGAATGCATTTGGACATGAAAGATAAAGCCTAGTGTGTCTGTGAAGTTAATTAATCTGTAAACCTCTGCACTATTCGCTATTGGGTCATAGCACATGACTTCTCCTACTCCTAGGGTGCCCTTTAAAGGAAGATTTAAAAAATGGCTTAATTGTTCAATTTTAATGAAGTCAGGTATTTGAACATATGTGTTTCCTTGATGAATCAGAGATGTATGAGTTTGCAGGAAATCAAACCGAGCAATCAAACCCAACTTCTGTAACCTAATGCTAGTATGGCATCATGTCAAACCATGTTTCCTGGAGAAATGTTATCTCATCAAATTAATTTCTAAAAACTTTCTGTTCATTACATTACTTGGTCATGAGTTTAAAGTTGCATGTACATGAACCACACAACATGAATCACAACAAACTGTCCATATTCATAGAAAATGTTGCGGATAGTTCTACGTAATCCGTCACAGGTTTCAGGTAGTGGTGGGTGTGGGAAAAATGCATGTATTTCGGTATATTTGTGTTGTTAAATCAGCCATGTCTGGTTAAGGAAATCCAGCAAAGAGTCTATTGAAGGAAGTGGTGGGCCAATCACCGTCACCCGAAGTTCCGGTTGTCCTACCAGGTTAGTACGAGGAAAAAAGGAGAAAGTTAACTTTAAAACAGATTCACTGCGAGAATCATGTGTCATGAACTCTTAGAATTTGTTTCTCAGTACCGATTAGCGTATGAGAAACGGAAGGGCATTAACTCTTCACTGTTTGTACAGAGTTAATGCTTTTCTGCTTATCAACTTATGATGTATTTGACTGTGATGTCATTGTCTCATGATGTAGGTCATTTGTACTGTACATAAACACTTGAAAAAAAAAACACAATTACATCCACTGTCATGTGGATGTTATGGGGAAAGTGATACAAAGTCATAAGTGATCTTTGGTGTACTTTGAACCAAGCTGAGAGACTCCGCAATGAATGTTTTTTTTATTTCTGGGATCTAGATAGTGAATGATTAAATTACATCATATCTCAGGATGAATGATAAAAGGATTGGCCTTTTGAAATAACAATAAAGTAAATGAAAAAAATGTGTCTCACTTACAGTGTTGATGGATTTGCTGAAAGAAATTTGGTCAGTGAGGGTGAGATGAATCTTTGCAGCTCAGTGAAGTTTGATGCCCTGTAACAGTAGTTCATCATGATCTCATTCTGGTTTTAAAAGTAAATGTGCAAACAAGGAAAGCCAATATGTTCATTTAATCATCAAAAGGAAAGCCAAAATGTTCACCTGATCGTCAACAGGAAACCAAAATGTTAACCAGATCATCAACATTAAAAGGAATTTTAACATCTATTATTCTACTGTATGTTGTATAGGTAGTTGAATTTTTTTTTTTTAATTTATGTTTTTATTGATAAATCAACAACATACAAATCCTTTGAATTTGCATATTTGGTGTCAATCCTCTACATGCAAAAGGTGACTAGACAAACAAATTCAACCAAATATGGGTCTCATAATTTTTTTTAAAAAGCAATATTATCCTGAATTTGCTGGAAGAAATTTTGTATGGGGTGTCTCACCACTACTGAATGTCAATCCGGATCCATGCCACTTGACATAGTTTAATGCCCTGGAAGAGTCTCGTACATGTACTTCTCTGATGATCTCATCCTATCGTAAACCAATAGCTCAAAAAAGGAAAGCCAAAATGTTGGCCTTATCGTCACCATGGAAGGAAATATCAGACTTAATGGTGTGTTGGTAATAGTCACAGGATGGGAATAGCGATTGGGAAAAGTGGTTGACCGTGAAAATGGCCACGCTAACAGGAACTTGACAAAGATAATCACTACCTGAATCATTTTTTAATCCTCGGCCCGAAGGGTGGTGGAGACATTATATTTCCATGTTCTTTTTTGAAAAGTTTGCGGTGAAGGATGTTTCATCTAGGTTTGTGATTTGGTCACCACTGGTCAGGGACATGTTCCATGGAGGTGTTTGAAAGATTTCTATACCAATGGTAATCAGCCAAAACTCTTGTTTCATGTTTTGTAGAAGCACATTTCAATGAAATACTTGATCTCAAATTTTTGTCCTTAAAGCCGAAGTTTAGTTTTGGGAAGTTTTTGTTATTTGAAAGCTTTATGCCCCAAAGTCATAACCCTGCCATAATAGATTCTGAATGTCTCTATTTTTTTTTAATTATACATGTATATACATGTATATAACTATATTAACTATACATATATAACTATATTAACTATTATATCATAGCACCAAAGGGTTAAAAGCTTTAAGTTGACATGTGTTATACCTCATCTGAAAGAGCAGCTTCTGCTCTTTCAATGAGGTATCAGACTCATATATAACCCTTTGGATGCTATAATGTAAAATATAGCTGAAAATGTTTCATTAATTAATTTTAAAAAACCTAAAGACAAAAAGAAGGTTATATGAGTTATACCTCATCTGAAAGAGCAGAGCCTGCTCTTTCAGATGAGGTATAACACATGCAACCTTAAAGCCTTTTGAACCCTTTAGATGCTATGATATAAAATATAGTCGAAAATCTCGGGGGTCCCCCCCCCCCTCCCGAGATTTTTCATTAACTAATTTAAAAAAAAACTAAAGACATTCAGAATCTTTTTTTTGCAGGGTTATGACTTTGGGGCATAAAGCTTTCAAATAACAAAAAATCCCCAAAACTATTGGGCTTTAACTAGTAATACAGAGTATATTCAACAATTCAGTTGTATTATGCATGAGTAAAAGAGGAATTTAGGAGGAGTTTAGCCTACATGGGTATGTAGTATACATTTAACAATGAAACTACATGCATATTATGAAGGCATTACACAACTTACAGTTCTGGGTAAAGTTTGTATATTTGTCTATTCATTTTATTCAATCAGACGTGGTCACTGACTGAAAAGCAGATATGACCAAAAAACAATATTTTTTAGTTAAATTGCAAAATACCAAACAAAATTTGTTTGTTAGATGAACCATAAATCAATAACATTCCAGTCATGAATAGGGTAAAAAAAATTGTTGTTGATATTGTTTATGTGAGGTCATAGAACAACAGACAACACAAAAATTGATTTCTGTTCATGACCTATATTACAAAATCAAAGAGGTGAGTGGTGACTTGCAAGTTTCCACAACATTAGGGTTACAAAAATATGCTCATGATTTGCGCACTCAAAAATGAGGTTACCAAACTCTGAACACTTTTTATAGTCCATATTTTGTTTCCCAACTTTTCACAGAAGGTATAATAAGCAATTTACATGTTATACACTAAATTACAGGGATATAAAATAAATCTTGAACGACTGTGGTTATAGGGACCAGTCGATTTTTGGATTTTAGATTTACATGTAAATCTTAAAGATTTAAATGTCAAGCATTTGTGAATTTTCATTAAGATTTAAATCTTAATTCAAAATTAACTGGTCCCGGCCTAACCACAGTCATTCAGGATTTATGTTAGATCCTGTAATTTAGAGTGTAGCCACAATCTGATTGTTGGGGAGGAAACATTCCTTCCAAGAAAACACATGAACTTTGCTCTGCGTCTGATCTCAACGTTGTAACATTGATGGTGTTGTTGATCGTCACATGACACTGCAAGAAAAAAACATTTTATATATTCTAGTCATATAAATTCACAAAAGGTACATGTAGTGCATACTCTTTTTATATTGTTGCATGTTTGCCCATTTGACGTCACAAAACTTCAAACAATATAATGCAATACAACATGAATTCACAATATTCAAAGCCATATGGCAGCTTGTGGCCATACTTAATCCTATTTAACAGTTTGTTGCCTTTGAGTGGAAGATTTACATACCAATCATCAAAAGAGTGAATTACAGTAAAGTGCGTTCGTGTACTTTTTGTTCTTACCTGTTACGTATTTGAATTCACAAATGCAAAAACAAGAAAAACAGTACACTTCCTTCCCATGTATGCACCTACATGTGCATGTCACTATCAGCTATATTGTCAGGTTATACCCCCCCCCCCCCAAACACAAAGCAACACATTTTAGATGTAATTGTTGTATTCTTGTCGTAGAATGTTTTCAAACATTAAATACTTTTATACCAAAGGATATCAAAGAAAAAATGTGACACTATTATTATATGTACGGTACATTAGTTCGCATAAAATGAATTTTATTTTGCATGTGTGCATGGAAAGCCCATTCTTTGATACACTAAAGATTTGTTAACCTTTTTTGTAAAAAAAAATGGTTTGATTCTAATTGCACATTATCCATGTAAGATATCTTTGAGACTTTTATCAACAAGTTAAACTTTCTCAAGGTTTGGAATCTTTGGATATTTTGGGGGAAAATATCACACACTTGATCTCTGATTACTATTGCAAAATGGTGACTACTGACAGGTGTCATCAAACTATTGTGTTAAAAATCCTTAAAGTCTGTTACTATTTTTTCCCTTCAACTTGATATGAAGGAATGATAACTGCATGAAATTTGACCCAAGACTCCATGAACATATTTTTGTTACCCATTTCATACAATTCATCTGGTGGTTAATCTATGATTATGAGTTACATTGTACATGTACATGTACATGTATGTGATCTTCATGATACCACTTGTATTTAAATATTATGTGGCATTTAAAGTTTCAAACACACTGCAATGGTAATGATTATCATTTAAATCTTGATTATCTTTGCCATCATCTTGCAAATGGACATTTGTCAAAGTTCACATTATACCAGACTTGTTGGTAAGGAATGTTAATTATATGGGAGCCAATTTGCAAAGTTAACGATCCATCTAGGCCTTGATTTGGACATTGCCACACCCCCCTAATGATCAGGTGATATGATGGCAAGGTAAATTGTTGGTGACCAAATATGATAAAAGTTGTTTATAGCTTTTTGTTGTTCTTGTTCTTGCTTCATGCCCATACAGTACAATACATATAATTATCCCATCCATAGATCCATGTCAGTGCACTTTATGAGCAATGCATTCCAATGATTTTTATGTACTTATTTTGATTATTATTATTTATGGATGGGTTCGTTTTGGTTTAACACGAGGCCCGGGAAACATGTCATTGACGTATTTATGGGCCTTATGGTATGAACTTACAAAGAATGCCTACATGTAAGTACCTTGATGGGCAAAGGAACTTGACACTTACTGATTGTTTGAAGTATTGAAAAGGTCAAACTTGCACAATAAATGCGATAAAGCTTTAATTATAGCTCACTGTTCAGTCAGTTCCAGTTGATTCCCATATTTGGTTAGATAAATGAATCATAACAATCACCAAATTTTATTAGTGCATTGTGGAAAACGTCACTCTTCAACGTCAAACCTGCGCCAAATTTATCTACATCACAAATCTGCGTGACCCAGGATACATGTACTTGTACAAGTGCCATTTAAAAGATAAAGAGTGTCCAAGGATCCAAGCTTGAACTTTGTACCTAACATGTAATTTTTCATATGTTGACATACTTCAGCATGATGTTTCTTTGTGTTCTTTGTGTATGTGCCTGTGTGTTTTCTGTATCTCTCTATAGTTTACCTACTTTTTTCAAGGGAATAAAATTAAAACAAATGGGGAAAATCTCATTTGCACCAAGTACGGTGCATTTGTTCAAATGTAGTCAAATAAGATGTAAAACTGTATAGTACTTTATCACAAATCAAATTTGACAGATTAAAAAGGAAATATCCCACACAAGATTGTATGTTAAGAGAAGGTTTGTATTTTGTATATGTATAATTGTATATCACAAAAAATGTCACAGAAATGCTAGCTAGTAAATACATGTTTAGTAGATTTTTGTCACTCAAACCATGGAATACAGTCAACTCTGCATTTAAAGTTAGAACTGAAGAGGTTTCACCTTAGTTACACAGAAATATGACTAATGGTGGCCAAAAACAATACAAAATAGCGAAAAAAGAACTTGTATAGTCCCTATAAGTGATAGGCTAACATTGTGGAGCTTCAATTTAAAAAAAATGTCAAATTTTGATATCTGAACTACAAAGTAGTTTTCATATGGACAAATAAACACCCTAGAATAAAAAAGTTTGGAAAGTTACACTGCCAATGGCAAGTTATGCATGAATAAACAATTAAAACTCGGGGCGAGTTTAAATAGCGTAGGTGTACACACAGTAAGTCTATGGGAGAAAATGGGCAGGTGAATCCGATCAACTTACGATTTTCACTTTTTTAAAGCACTAAATAATCATTTTGAAATACAATTTTTTCAGGGCGTCATTTTTAGACTTTATCAAAGACAATGGTAGCATGGGGAATCATGTAGCTCAGATTTTTTTAACCATGCTAAATGTTAGCCAATACCTTTAAACTTAAAGTTCATGTTCAACTTTTGTAACTTTGACTCAGGTGAAGTTGATCACAGGCATGTGGGTCATCAGGTTTTATTATTTATTATTTTTCTTCATTCTTGTATTGCTCATCAGCAATATTTTGCCAGCGCCAACTACAAGACCATGCAGAATGGCCAGGGCCAGAGTTACATGACAGTAGAGTGGACCAACCAGCATGGCTGCGGGGGTGGTGAAGACACCGACCCACACAAGCTGAACTGCAACATTGTGATTCAGTACATGTGTCAGCCAGATGCCAACACTGCACAAGGTGAGGACAGTTCTGCAATCACATGCTTCAATGTTACCTTAGTAAAAAGTTTAAAGAGTTTTAAAGTACCATCTGTGTTTTGTTTACGTGCCACTTAGCCCAGCTATGAAGATTTATATTATTTGTTATGACTAAGATATACAACTTTATATTATTTTTTTATGACTAAGACATACAACTTCTAAGGGGTGGGTCACTAACCTCAGAAGAATGTTAATATTTTAAATCATTTGCCAAAATTACGTTTAATTTTTAAAATAGAAATAAGTCTTTTTATTTTTGCATAGGACATTCAAACAAAAGCAAAAAAAATTAAATAGAGATTACATTTTCAAACCAGTATAAGTTCCACAAACATCTGCCTGTACTAATTTCCAATGAATTGTATGTAACTGAACAGAAAGTCCAAAGTCTTTCATCTTCGTTACAAATACACATGGTGAGTCTGAAAGTGTATGTAAGTGCGCTGATCATGTAATATTTTTCCTGAAGGTTTATCATTGAAAGGAGATTCAATAATTTATTCTGTTTTGAAGGTACTTTGAGAGTCTGACTTTCCATTGAAATTTAAATAACAAAAATTGTCCTGTTGAATTGCCCTTAGACATGTTCAGTAATATTTAATTATGTGAAATAAATAATGTATAGTTAACCTCTGTAACCAAGACATTTATAAGGTCTGTGAAGCCTTGGTTTATTTTCTCGAGGTGGTCGTGTTGATTGTTGGGGAATGATGGAAGAAAACCTGACTTGTAATATGCAGAAAATGTCCATTCTTTTTCTTCATTCTTGTTGTGAATTTCTTTTCAAAAGGAAATGATGATACTATCAGAAATGGAGAGAACACACAAACGCAGAATCACCAACCTCGTAACAACGCAAATGAGCAGCAAGGCCAAGCCAACCAACGGAAGAACAACAACGTCCAGGCCAACCGATTCCTCCAGGAGCAGTGGGAGAACTATGATGCCTGTTACATCAGGGAGAGAAATGCAGGTAAATGAGGATTCAATTCAATTCATTTTAGGTTTGTTGCCAATAGAAACAAATCAAACAAAGTCTGAAGATTCAAAACATATTATTTACCCCCCAAAAAATGACATTTAAATACAACATGTACATGTATTCAATTATAAGGCATTAATTGATTATAATGCAGTAGTGATGATGATGATAGTGATATGATGAGATCAGCATAGGAAATAACCCAGGGCGATGGGCGATTTAGCCCTTGGCAAAGCCCAAATCGCCCCTTAAAATCCCGAAAACCCAATTCTATGGGGCAACCATTTCCTTCAGAATCGCCCTCAGATTTGCTATGAAAAATTTTACTTTTTTTATTATGGCATTGAAACAAAAATGAATTAAATGGTTGCTTTTATGGATGAAGCACCGACTAAAACATCTGCAATCTTTCATTGCATTCTTCAAATTCTGATGTGCAGCGAAAAAGTAGCCCCAGTGGTAGAAAAATAGCCCCCAAAAAATTCAAAAATAACCCCAAGGCTGTAATAAAAATTGCCCTTAAAAAATAAAAAATAATTCCTACCCTGGATGAGATGATGGTGATGGTGATGATAATAAGAGTGATAATGATGGTGATGATGATGAGGTGGAGGAGGAGGACAACGACAATGGTGGTATTGGGTGAAATGATGATGAGAAGGAGGATTTATTATGTTCTAGATGAGATAAATACCAACAAAGCTAGTTCTAGTGTTGGTGAAAAATGTACTGTTGAAAGATCATAAATAGTGTCAAAGCTGTTATTTTTCAAGTTCAGAAATGGCCTAATATGATAAAGTTTATATTGTAGGAAGTCAGGAAGAGAACAGAAACTTTTAAATGATGTTTACAAAATTGGTCCCTCCCTATTCTACGTTTAATCAAAATCATCAGTGATATCAAATATTCTGTAGCAAAGTGGCCAGGAAGTAATAACAGACAAACACAGCTTGGTTAGACTTGATGAATACTATCACCACCACATAATATCAATGAAATTGAATATTATTTTTTTTGTCTTTTTACAGGTCTTTTTACCGCTGACCAGAAGTTGAAGAACAACAACCAGGGCTACAGCTCTGCCATCTTCACTCGTCAGAACCCCAATGGCCAGCGCCGTGGGTATGAATGCCCCGAAGAGCGTGACTACTACCCCTACTGGCATCCCAACCAGTGGAGGGATGCTGCCATTCTTGTTGGAAACTTATCAATGTGCGAGTAAGTGTTATTGAAATCAAACACTGTCTCGCTGTTATGTATGCCTCCACCCCGTAAGTGGGCCGGAGGCATTATTGTCAGTTGTTTGAGGTTAGAATTGCATGTTTGTCATTCATCTTGAAGGGAAATGCAGGCCTGCCAACTGTCCCTATTTTT
>JZLH01S0615724.1:6500-28594 GCA_001188425.1 Eucidaris tribuloides
GCGTAACATTTTTTTTCTGAGTGTCTACTTTTTTTTGATACACGCTGTATAGTAATAATACTACACCTCTCTACTTTCTCCCGTCTTCTTACTAGAATTCTTTTCTTCATCATCATTAGCGGGCATCATCCCCTCCTTCATCTTCATCATCATCATCATCATCATCATCATCATCGTCATCATCATCATCATCATCATCGTCGTCATCATCATCATCATCATCATCCATCCACCCACCCATCATCCATCATCCATCCATCCATCCATCATATTCTATCATCTATCCATCCATTCATTCATCATCCATCCACCATCCATCCATCCATCCATCCATCCACCATCCATCCACCCATCATCCATTATTCATCCATATCCCATCCATCATCATCCATCATCCATCCATCCATAATTCATCCATCATCCACCCATCCATCATCCATCCCATCCATCATCCATCCACCATCCATCCATCCATCATCCATCCATCCATCCACCATCCATCCATCCATCCATCCACCATCATCCATCCATCCATCATCCGTCCATCACCCATCCATCATCATCCATCCATCCATCCGTCATCCATCATCCATCCATCCATCATCCATCCATCATCCATCCATCATCCATCCATCCATCCATCCATCCATCATCTATCCATCCATCATCCATCCACTATCATCCATCAATCATCCATCATCCACCCATTCATCATCCATCCATCCATCATCTATCTATCCATTCATCCATTATTCATCCATATCCCATCGCATCATCATCCATCATCCATCCATCCGTCATCCATCATCCATCCATCATCCATCCATCCATCATTGATCCATCATCGATCGATCGATCGATCCAACATCTATCCATCCATCCACCATCCACCATCCATCCATCCATCATCCATCCATCATCCATCATCACCACCACCACCACCTCCACCACCACCACACCATCAATACCATCATCATCATCATCACCATCATCACCACCACCACCGTACCACCACCACCACCACCACAACCACGATTATCATCACAAACATCATTCATATTCATTACTAGTATTTTATCCTTCATGTTCATGATTGCGACAGTTTCGGAATTAATTTTTGCTGACTTTTGGTGTCCGAAATTAGCATGGGGTGCAAATGCTCTCAGGAATTCTGTTCTTGTGGGGAGGGGGCACACCTGGATGCAACAATATGGTGCCCCCCCCCCCCCACTTGAATAGAATTCCTGAGAGCATTTGCGCCCGAATTTGGGATTGATGATTCCAAGATTGCGCGACTGTACTCGCGAATTTGAACTTTGACCTATTTACTCAAGGATGAAGGGTGGCTGTATCATGGCGCCTTGGTAACTATAATAATTCGATCTATATTGCATTATCAAATGATATTTGTACATTAACTACACAAATAGTCGTGCTGTAAGTGGTCAGTGTTGCAGTATACATGTCAAATTTTCTGCATCTAGTGGCTGAATATGTTTTAAATGTAAACGTAACTTTCACGTGCGTAGATTCTAGGGCCTAGGAAATCGATGCGCCAGCTAGCCGAGCATGTCACAGTGTCACTCACAGCGTACGGCGTCGGCTGCCTTTCTGATCGCGGCGCCGTCGTGACGCGCTGAGACGAGAGTCGATCTAGCGCTTTGTTGCGTGCCAGTCAAGATAGTAAGCGCGTCCTGGCAAGAATGGACTTACTTCAGAACGCTGCCAATACTCATCGTGAATAGAAATTTTAGTGTGGACCCCTATAGCCTAGCCTATATGATATAAGACGAATGGTCCCGGACCAAAGGCATGAATCACAGTCATAGAATGCATGCAAATATTAAACAAAAATATTGCTAAATCATGGCGTAAACAGGCCAAAATGTGTGAGTCATCTACACTCTCTGCCGCTCATTGCGTCAGAGTTGGCCCCTCTGTAATAGACCTGCAATAGATACCAATTTACAGACTACACCAAATTCAAATCATTCTGGAAATTTTACTTTTTCACCTACCCCTTCTCCCCCCCCCCCCCCCCCCCCCCCCCCGCCTATACTCTAACACAGTTATCAACAATGTGGAAGATGAAAAGAAACTGTGTTAGATCTAGACTACATTTTCATGATCATGATTTTGGTCAAAAATATTGGCACAAATGGGAGATCTCCACTGATTTTCATAGACGATAATCTACACTCCAGCAATGCAGTGGCACACAGCTGTGAAAGAAGTTAGTGGTCAATCAATGTTTCATTGTTGATGCAGAATACCATGTTCATATGGTCCGTCAAACTAGCTTCGTCCAGAGCCGTGACTTGAGTTTTGAAATTCAAAATACAGTGAAACCTACATGTATAAAGATCGCCCAAGCAGGGAGACATAAAAAGTGGTCTATATGAGCAGATGGTGCTTATGTACAGGTTTCTGTAATAGTACATTTCAATGAGAAGCAATTTTCAAGGGAAACAAAAGTTGTGGTCTAAGTTAAGACTAAATAGAAAGGTGGCCTTTCTATACAGGTGGTCGCTAGAGCAGGTTTGACTGTACTTTGTCCAGAAGCAAAAAGTCAGGGAATTTATCAATATCTTCGGTAATTCAAGAGTTTCTCAAAATCTTTATTTGTGGAAGTAACACTTGCTAGTAAGTAGTATTGTGAATTGCGATGATGTGTGTTTAGTGTTTACACACTTAACAGTCATGGAAATTTATAGGTTTTTGCCTTGGAGAGTCATGGAAAGATGGGGGAATTTTAAAAATGTGAAATTGTATGAAGCCTGGCATTAGTCTCTGATCCTGCAACTACAATCCAGGCAATAATCATGAAGAATCTAATAACTTCCCGACATAGGCGGGGGGGGGGTGGGCCCTCCCATACGCAGGATTCACCTAGGTTCCAGTCGGGGGGGGGGTGGGGGGGGGGGGTAGTGACGAAAAATTTTTTTTTCCCAAATCCAAGTCCAAAATTTTTCCGGTCACGCATGTCGCCCGAAAACACCAATTATGGGGGGGGGGGGGGGGTTATTGACAAAAATATTTTTTTTCCCAAATCCAAGCTCAAAATTTTTCCCGGTCACGCCAGTCGCCCGAAACACCAATAGTTGGGTGGGGGGGGGGGGGGGCGTCCAATGAACGCAAATTTTTTTCCACAAATCCAATGTCCTCTTTTTTTCCCAGCTCACGGCCAAAGTAAACCGAAAAACTCAATCACCGGAGGGGGGGGGGGCGGGGGTTATGAAAATTTTTTCTTCAATATCTACTACAAAATCATTTATTTCTCATTTTTCAGACACCCAACTTTTTTAAGAAAAAAGGGGGGTGATATCGTGAAAAATGGGGGGTGAATTCGGGTAAAAAGGGGGTGTTTAGGGGTGTTTAACACCCCCCTTCGGCAAAAGGGGGTGTTTGAACACCCCAAACACCCCCCTGCATACGCGTATGCTTCCCGATGACTCCGCCTGTATAATTCCCACCACAAAATTTTGTCCCAAGAAACATGAAGAACACAAAAGTTTTTTTTTTCAATGTTTAACATCAGAATTTACTTGCAAATGGCTTGCCTTCTTAGCAGTGCCAGCGGCCAATGGTTGAATGACCCAACAGGGTCGAACCTAATCAATAGCACTAGAGCACAGCATATGGAGGCTAAAAGTATGGGTATATTACAGCAGGGTATGAAATGAGAAAGGCAGAAAAGGGGAAATTTCATGGCATATTTTAAGTCAAGCTGACAAGCAGAGATCAAAAGGTCAATCTGTTAAAACCATTTAATTACATTTGTGGTCACATCGAATTGGACGAATGATTTAACATGTTTTGATCCATTGGGACTCTATGTTTGTCGTATTATAGCAAAATTTGACTAATATAATAAAAGCCTTTTGAAAATAGTGCAGCAAATTGGGACTGTCAATAATATTCAAGATAAGCGGTAATTTGACTTGTGCAAGGTTGACTTATGCAAAGCCATCTAGATCTATAGTTTGCAGATTATGATAAACTTTCACCCACTTATGTTTTTGAATTTTCAGGATCCTGTCACGGAATCAGCGTGTCCAGGTACAGCAGGTGGTAAAAAAGGATTATGTATCACCTTTTCCAGTTTTGACGAGGACCCTCAGCTTCTTCTTCAATCTTGCCTACCAGTGTCGCATCAGGATCCCCACCATTGTTTTCATCGGTCTGTTCGTGTGCGATGTTAGACTACAACTTCAGATAAATGTAGTACAAATGTGAAGTACACAGTCACACACACACACTAGTACTAGTTTAGAGCGCAAGACGTGTATAGTTCTTGCCCATGTAGTTGTACAAGTATAAATGAATGTGATATCTGCGGAACATGTCTGCATCCATAAACTAGACACACTTCTACCAAATGTAACATGAAAGGAGTTCTTGATTTTTCACGTAAGCTGTAAATAACCGTACCGTAAACATGACGAGAAGTGTAAAAGACTTGCGAGAGCTGATATGCGTCTCAAGACTATCAATACGAGACGAAGATGAAGAAGATGATTTTGATCTGTCCAGGCCTCTGAGTTCTCTCAGCATATATGGAGAGCGATTGTCTCAACCTGGCAGAGGAAATGGTGATTTCCAGCGGAATTTGAATTTGCAGCAGGGAAATGGAGACGCACAAAAAGTCGGTGGAGGTTTTGCCGTCCCGAAGCCACCATCGAGTAGGAAAGAACCGCGAACCAAATCAGGTAAACGGCCTCAGTCGCGGCAGAGCGAGTCTCTTTCAAGTAGCTCTAGTTTCAATTTTCGTAAGACTGAGGCTCTTCCGGCAGTTGGGAGTTCAAGACCCAGCTCTAGCAGCAGTTCAGGTAGCGACCTATCGGGGAGCGGAGAAGCACCCCCGCTAAAATCCAAAACGAACTTGGATCATATATTGCAATATATTCGGGAAGACGAAGTAACAACATGGCTACAAAGAGCCACCGACATGGTCAACGATCTTTGCGTGTGGTGTGACGATCCTAACAACTTTGTTGACTTCGCTCAGTTCTGGCTGACGGAATTTCCAGAAAGTCAGCGACTTGAAATATACAAACTCGAAATTAGCATCATAGCAGATGAACTGATTGTGGCCTTTGGTGATGCCTACAGACAGGGTAAGGTACGGTCTTCCCACCTGAACGAAATCATATCTGCCGTGCTGAAGGAGTATCCCACCAAACTCTGCAGTGCCCGAGGATCGCACGTCTTTCTCGATATATTGGACACGCTGACATCTCAAAAGACGCAAGCGTATAAGCGGTTGCTCACGGATGTGAGAGTATCAACGAGAAATGCTACTTATGCTCAGTGGATGTTGGCGCTGAGAGCATTTGCTGTGCTCAGCGTGTGGAATAGCATCGTAAGCTTCTACCGCCAGGTGAAAGCGCAAGGCGCCTGTGCTGCAGCCAACAGTGCAGTTGGTGTTAAAAAGTTGTTTAGCGGAAATACAGAACAGATATTGAAGCAGCGACTGTTTCTTGCTGTGAGGAAGGGCTACGTCAGCGTCATCTACTACTTCCTGAAGAGCGGTAAAGCCAAACCCGATGTGAGGGACGATCAGGGGAAAACCCTAACCTTTGCTGCTGTGTTGGCCAATCAGAGTAGAGCCTTGCATTATCTGGTCACAAAGGTATGTTTTCTAGGGCAGATCAGGAAAGTGTGTCAGGGGGGAGCTGCTGAACCCTTGTGCTATGCATGTTTTATTGTGCAAAAAACTATAAAGGGGTGGGAAAGGGAGTGGGAGGGATGCAGAAAAAAACAAAGATCATAAAGACAGCCACTCTCCGTACCATTCCGTGTAAATGTCATGCAAGTCGCGCATACTCTATGTCACACAAGTCACAAGCCAGGGTATAGATCAGAACTGAGAAAATAATTGAAGCTGATTGCTTTACCTGATCATGTAAAGCAATCATCTATACCCTGGCTTGTGACTCGTGACATACACCATGCGTGACTCGTGTGACACTTACACGGATGGGCTGAGGATCAAACTCATTTGTGGTAAGGGTGCCTGTGCAAAGCAAATCATATCATATAATATCACCCCCCCCCCCATCCCCCATAAAATCAATTGATAGAGAGGGTGGGCACCACTTTCTTTAGTTTTTCTTTAGATTTTTGCAGCATTTAAGGGAGGGTTGGCTATTTCATTCCCTCTGAATCTACATGTACCATTTTGTTTTAATATAAATTTTAAACCTGTGCTTAAGGTGAATAAACCATTAGAATGCCCATCCCCCCCCCAAAAAAAAAATAATATATATAAATAAAACAAATAATAAAATGAAACTTGTCAATTACTGTACATGTAGCTGCTTAAAATCCAAAAGCTGCACACATTGATTAATATAATCACTTATCTTCAGGCAGTTATCAATATATTCAAAACAAATAAACAATATTCTAGGAGTGTTTGCTAATGTGGTCACGTTCATGAAATTTCTTCAGTGGAATGGTCAAAAATAAGAAAAATTATAATTCCCTTGTGGTCCCCTATTACATAAACTTTATCTTAAATTTCCCTTCTTCTACATCATCATCATAGCACAAGGATGTCCTTCCAGTGAACCAGCCAGGTGATTCGGGGAATACCCCACTGCACACAGCCGCTAACTGGAACTACATCGAGTGCATACGAGTGTTACTGGAGAAGGGCCATGCAGACGTCAACGTGATGAATCCGGAATGTGATAACGCGACCCCACTTCATGTTGCGGTAATGCAAGGTATACATTGTACACCCACGTGTTCAAGTGGCAGCTAAATTTCATACTGGGGATTCAATTTGATATTCATTTCTGATATTGATATCATTTGCAGTAGTATTATTTCATATGTTGATGATATTTTCTTTGTGTCAGATCCTGTTCACGGTTGTCAGGTTTTTAGCTAAGCCAGTTTTATTGGAAGGGGTATTCCTAAGAAGTGCATGTTTTCAGTAGAATTGTCATTTTAAAGCCCAAGTATAGTATTGGTCGAACTGACAAAAATTTCACTTACCTTTCACCTAATATGGTACTGTCATGCCAGACATCAGAAAACAACATCAAACCTACTGGAAATTATTCTGAATGACCTGTTGTGATTCTTTTATTAATTAGGGTGAAGACATCACAATGTACAAATTGCCCCCATTCCCAACTTTTTAATATTTACCAATTTCTCAAGACTGGAAGCGTGTCACAGCATGTGATTTTCAGGGCATTAAAAGATGATATAGGATTATCTCAAAACACAACGGGAGAAAAATTCATTTTCACCTTTTACCAAAAGTGTACACCACCTTTAATCTAGAATCAATAAATGCAGTGAAAATAATGTAACTTAGAACACACAGTGAAGTATCATTCAAATCTGACTTATGGGCGATTCCAGCGTTACGGACATTACATTCAGACACTTTTTTGCAACTTTGGGGGCTTATTTCTAGAAATCATCATTATCATTCTGAACCTTTTTGTAGTAATCTCACACAGGTCACCCTGAAGTGTTAACAGTTTAAATTTGAATTAGTTTCTGTTTATCGTTTGGAAGTTATCACACATTAAGCTTGCCGTTATGGACATTACATTTTTTGGACAAGACTTTTCACCTACCAACGCATTTGTCAAAAATTTTGTGAGCTTAAGCATGAAATAAAGCCAATTTTCTTCTGAAATGGGTGCTGAGGACCTGTTTAAGTTGTAGGATGACAATTAGGTACAACAGATTCAGCATATCCCATACAGGACAATAAATGTTGCGTTACGGACATTACATTTGTAACGTTACGGACATTACACCTCGGACCACTTTTTTAGGTCCTCATATTTATACTTAAAACCAATTGATAAATAATATAAAGCTAATATTAGTCATTTTTGGTCCTTTCTTAACTAAAATGTACTATAAATTAATTCTGAAGTGCTGTTGAATGTGAAATAATGAGACTCAAAGATTGTGTGTTTTTAAAAAATTATTAGAAAATTTTGCAAGATAATGTTTTTTTTGAAGAAAAGTATGTCTAAATATACTTCAAATGTATTCAAATACCCCTCAAATTAAAGAGTTCGATGAGTTCTATTGTGTGATACTAAATCTATCACTGTAGCACATATATTTTTTGAATTATTACAGATTTCATGATTTTGAGCCCGGGTAACATTTTTCGCGGAATTACCCTTATGGGACTTCTACGTATATGAAAAGGCCAGGTGAAACAGAAAAAAAAACAATTTCGGACCCATTATAGATTGGCTCCTTGCTACAAAGCAGATTTTAAAGGGCAGTGTTATAACTGGGAGAAGTCAAAAATACCTCAAGAACCAAATAAGTTGAAACATGCATCAATTATACACTGGCTTCTGTGTATATTCATTCTGGAAGGATTTATCTTGAATTTGTTCACTTCAGGTGAGGAGAAACAAGCAATCCTTTACAGTATTGTATTCATGTCTGGCCCTGACAGATATTAATCCCATAGAAAGCTGCAAAATAAATCTCACCCTCACAGCATTTTCTAATAATAATTGTACAGCAAAGAGGAAATCCTATGACTATGAAATTTTCCCAACAGAAACCTTAAACAGTATACTTAATTCTGGTATTGTATTGTGTCCTAAATTGAAGCCTACTGCCAATCTTGCCATTTCCCTTTAAATCATATCGTTTGTCTCCATTCTCCAGGACATCGTGAAGCTTGCGAGGCTCTGGTGGCAGCGGGTGCCAACCTCCGGGCCAGCATGAACGGCATCACACCGCTGGACCTAGCGAGGGACATGGGCCACGAAGACATCGCACGACTTCTGTCCAGTCGTACTAGGCTACCCGAAGCTGCAGATGAAGCAATGGACGTCGTCGATGATGTTCCAAATGAGGCACAATGATAGGCTAACGGACAGTTACACAACATGAACATTTTTCTCTCGTTATTGGATATGAGTTTACGTGAAATAAAAAAAAAAGTGTGCACCACTTTTCAGAGATGTAACATGTCAAGATTCTTTTCTGCAATTGGGACTTTTAGATAAAAGTAGCAACTTCAGGAAAAATAAAGAGTAATCCCAAATTTGTCAGAAATCAGAACAAAAATTACACTTAACCCTAAACAAGTTCGGGTGGGGTGGGGGTGGATCCCCCCTCCATGTTTGAGGGGAAACCCAAAAATAAAAGACTAAGGACTCGAAAGTGGGTCTATAGAGTAGTCCAGTCTGCACTACTGTGTACAGACAGATATTTTAGTTAATTGTAATTGTTACATTTTGGACTCAACTGGATCTGACTGGTGTGTTTTAAGTTGGTTTGTACTCCATAACATATTTCCGAGTAATGAATTGCAGGATCTTTATAACTTCTTAAATACATATTTTCTGCAGAATAGGTCACAATGTCCAGACAACACATTTACCTCTTCTGCCATTTTACAAAAAAATTGAAAACAACTAGCAAATAATTTGTAATGAATGAAATAATCTTCCATTCCACATCACTGCAGGTTGTGCATTTGTATTCATTGTGTAATTGTAAAGGAGTGCATAATGTATATTTTGAACAAAATTCTACTTTATTGACATGAAAGAGGTATAAAATACAGTTATATTAAGATTAAGATATTTGAGGTCATAAAATGTGTTTCTTCTATAAGGTAAGTAGGGAATCCTTTTTATTGTGAAGTGTCAGTGTAACAACATTTGAGTGTTCTAGTGTTTGATCTTCTACCAATATGCTATGCATTTTAGAAAGAAGAATAGCATATAGAAATAAATAGGAGCTGTTATGTGTTAAATAGTATATTAAAGAGTAACACAGGTTTTCAACTTTTAATAATGCTTCATTATATCAGGCTATAAAAACCAGGAGTAGTTTGCTGTAATATTTCTGCCCAATTCTGGAGCTGGGAGCTTAAAGACATGGAATCTCTCTTGCCACCTGCTAGCAGTACACAAAATATCACTCATACCCTTGGCTATTTATGTTGGGAAAAAATGAATATTTTAGTACACTGGTCTATTGAGCCATTTACTCAGTACATACTGGCTTATTCTGTGCAGTTGTCCGATGTAATATACTGCTTGGGTAATGCATTGAAATTTGCAAATCTGTAGGCTAGTGCTGTGCTATTTCTTTCATCTATTTCTGTGACTACATCTTCAATAATAAAAATGCAACTTGCATACATTAGTTGTTGCTATTTCTGGCAAGCTATCAGGTTGTCAAAAGCAAGCTTTGTCATAAAGGTATGCATAAATTTGCATACATTACCAAGTGGTTAAATGTAATGTTTTGAATGTTTTGATTAGATTAACTTGCTACTTACACCTAGAATGCATAGTAGAACATGTACAACCCGTATTTTAACTGAAAGAATTCTGTATTCCATGTAATTTATGTAAATTTAATAATTTATCCAGATATGTATATTAAACAGCCATAATGTGGCATGCAGATGTGTAGATAAAACAAAATAAAGATATTAAGCACTTGATTACAAAGCTTCTAGTGCTGTAAAGTTTACTTAAAATTGAATGTGAATATACAAACACAAAATTTACATTGGATTTAGATACTTTTGAGGCCATAAAAATATCAGGTGAATGACATATATGCAATTACAGGTGGAAAGATTCTTCCAGTTCTTGTAAGCAGAAATGGAGAAGAATCGTCATAACATGTATTGCCTGAGAATTGATCTGAATACAACTTTCAAACCACTTGTGTGATTAAAGTCACAAAAAATAACCCTATTTCTGTTCATGCAGGTTAGATTGTGCCTCCCTGAGTTTCCCTGACCCAAGTATGAATCAGCAAAGATAAAACATTAAAATTAGTCGTACAAATGTGCAAACATCTTAAACCAAAAGTCAAGCAAACACTAGACTTGCAACATCATACACTTTCGTCTGCCTGAATACTGGCTATTATATCCATCATTGTAAGTTTGTTGATACCCGGTTGGTCAATTGCGCATCATGTGATTAATGATATTCCAACTAGATCCATGGAGGTGTCGCCCTTGTGATGTCAATTCAGAAATAGTTGACTATTTGGGTTTTGACGTCACACATAATGACGTCAAAACCCAAATAGTAGAAAATAACACCCCACGTTAAAAATGTGTCACAATTGTGTCTTAATAAACTTTTTTTTTAATGTTTCAGTGCTCTGTTTGCCATTTTGCACGCTTACTGAGTCTAGTAAATCTTAACCAAACGTGTTTTGTACAGGAAGACAAATTTTGTGGGGAAGTATATACAGTTTTAATGTACCGTACGCTATTTTTTTCCATGCACGTGAAAGACATTATAGCGTGCTACACCCATATGGAAGTCTAGCAAAGTTTCAGACTAACACTGGGTTAGATTCGTCAATTTTGAGTTTTGATTCCAGTTAAAATACGAATGAGGATTAAATTAGTGTTTTAGGCTATAGGTTTATGAAATTGGTACTCGACCAAATAGAGTATACGTTTATGGAAGTGTATCCCTATCCGTACCGCAAATAAAAATATTGCGCTGCTGTGTGCCGTGCAACACACACACACTCATAGGGGTACCGTAAGTACATTTTCTTTTCCTTTTTTTTTTACTTTGTGTAATTTCCCTGTTAATTCGATGACGGATATAAAACAAATATGTACTGATACGAGAGTCTTTGTTTGAAACTATGACGCCCTCGGTTACGTTGACTGTTAACTATTTTCCCTCGGGGCTGCACCCTCTTGGGAAAATAGTATATGTACAGTCCACGTAACCTCGGGCTCATCATAGTTTCAACCAGAGACTCTCGTATCAGTACATGTACATATTTGTATACTATTTATTTTACTTTGTCAATTTTACATTGTCACAAGGTCCATTAGTTTTTAGCTGTTTAACTAATTTGAAGCTTACCAATAGCCTATCACTTGGTTTGCTGTTTATGAATAAGTTTATTTTGTTTGAAAGTTTAATTTGAACAGTAGTGTGTGTTATTGATGTGGTTCTACCATGTGTAAGTTATATTTCTTTGCATGTTATTCTATGAATAACAAGTTAGGTTCTTTCACTGTTTTGTGCGAATTGCCCTGAAGAGTTGGAAATGAGAAGTAAACAACTATAAAGTTAAAGTTGAATATTTGTGTATATCTTCATTTTTGAAATGTGCAGTCTGTGTATTTGTGGTTTTGAGATTGCTTGCAAAGGACAACACCCTATCTACTACATCTACTACACTACAGGTGGAAAAGAAACTTAAACGTTGTGTTCTGTGTATGAATATTATTTGTAAAAAATCAATAAATAACAAAAAAAAACCATGAAAATTTAGTTCTTTATTTGTCACAACACAAAAAAGAGAAAACATTTCAAGAGAAGTATCAACAGTTAAACTTAAAAAGTAAACTATTAAGCCACAGTTATCTGTGCTCTATTGGGTGAAATGGTGAGCCAAACTTGGGGGTGGGGCTGTGTGTGTGTGTGTGTGTGTGTGTGTGTGTGTGTGTGTGTGTGTGTGTGTGTGTGTGTTGTGTGTGTGTGTGTGTGTGTGTGTGTGTGTGTGTGTGTGGTGGGTGGGGTGGGTGGGTGGTGGTGTGTGTGTGTGTGTGTGTGTGTGTGTGTGTGTGTGTGTGTGTGTAATGTTTTTTTACAAGATATATATATTTTTTTTTTGGGGGGGGGATGGACTTAATTTGCAACTGGGGCATTTGAAAATCCAAAACAATATACACAAAATCTACATTATTTCCCCCATACTAGGTCCTGAGAGAGGGGCAGTGATAGTGGTCACAATTACCCCAAAGATTTCTGCACTGGTAAAACTTTTTGTTGTAATTTTTGGGCACATTGCATTGCTTTTTGTAGTGTTGATTTAAACACTTAAACAGCTTCCTTTGGGACATGATGACCGGGGGGGGGGGGGGAGGCTTGTCTTATTGATATTCACCCTAACTCCCGCAGCCTACAAATTTTCCCATGGTCCTGTGATGTGTATTTTAAGGCCAGGTCCAGCAGAACAATGAGAGAATCATATGAATGAAAGTTTTGGGGAAAATCCACCAAAGAACGGCGAAGTTATGAACTTTAAAAGTTTAAAGTTAAATTTTGGGACATCACATACGAGCAGCTCCCCATATGTCATATAATATTAATTCAATTAATTGCCTCTTTTTATTGGTTCATGATAATTGAATGTTTTTTTTTCTAGAAGCATGTATGAAATTATGTTTCTAATGCACAGGTAACATCATTTTCAATTTTCCGAGAAAATGGCATATTATGGAATTTATATTACATGACAATGGGGGAGCTACTCGCATGTGACGTCACAAATTTAAAACTTTGAAAGTTCATAACTCCGCTATTCTTTGGTGGATTTTCGCCAAACTTTCATTAATATGTTCCTCCCTCTCGGTGCCAGGTAAAAATGTCAGAGGTAAAAATGTCAGAGGTAATAATGTCAGAGGTAAAAATGTCAGAGGTAAAAATGTCAGAGGTAAAAATGTCAGAGGTAATAATGTCAGAGGTAAAAATGTCAGAGGTAAAAATGTCAGAGGTAATAATGTCAGAGGTAAAAATGTCAGAGGTAATAATGTCACAGCCAAAAATGTCACAGGTAATAATGTCAGAGGTAACAATGTCAGAGGTAAAAATGTCAGAGGTAACAATGTCAGAGGTAAAAATGTCAGAGGTAAAAATGTCAGAGGTAATAATGTCAGAGGTAATAATGTCAGAGGTAATGTCAGAGGTAATAATGTCAGAGGTAAAAATGTCAGAGGTAATAATGTCAGAAAGATCCCCCTTTTTTTAGTAAGTCTTTTGTTAAGAATAGGTCTGTGCCCTTTTATCCTGATTTTTTTGCGACTTTTGATATCCTTTTTCACTACACGCGCGCATAGGGTTAGGAAGATTTTGAGGATCGGGTGGGGCTCGATCATTTGTTTTTGACCCGCCAGTATGAAGATTTTTTCCCGACTTCCCCCCCCCTCCCCCCCCCCGGGACTGCCCCCTCCCACTGTCACCAATTTAGACAGTCCCAAAAGTCTCTTTTTGGGGGGGGGATTTTACCGCCTTTTCAGAGTCTCTTTTTGCGTAGATTGTTAAAGCCTTTCTTTTATTTATACACTTTACGCGTTTTTGTGTACAAGCATGGTGTCAATCTTGTAATATTGATCTCCGCGCGGGGCCCCTTGTCCCATTGACCACATACCGCATCGTGCAACCGACTAACATGATAGGTCTAGAATAGATACGAAATTCTTTTTGAAAAAGTACTATGCTTCCGATACATCACATTACGATCACCAATCACACACAGGCACTAGTCAGTACTCATGCACAGGGTACGAAATATTACGAGTCCATGAAGGAAAATGTTGGCAGGATTGGTACCATCCAATGGTTTGTCAAGTACCTCTTTCCAACTAACCACCAGTAGCTATATAACATTCGTTGAAACACACACACACACACACACGCACGCGCGCGCGCGTTAGGTAGTTCCTTTTCACAATATTAAGATATTTTAGAGCAGGATATTGTCATTTATACACGTTTAGCGGGAGGTTTTTCATAAAATGGGTGATTCACATGCTCGGCGGGAGGAAGGGCGTGGTGGAACGGGCGGGAAACGGTGGCGGAGTCCATCTCCCGCCATATGCGCGATACTCCCACCAAATGCGAGAGGGTCTACAACACTGTACACTAGCTGTAAAGGCTCCCATACACGATCAATGTTTTCGTCAATTAATCGATATCAATTAATTGACGAAAAAGTGATTGTGTATGGGGGCATTAACACCTCACAGACCTTTGGTGTGGCACAACCTTTTCGAACAAAGAATCTTGATCCTATGCTCTTACTGAAAAAAGAAAAATAATAATTTCTGGACATCTACAATTATGGTCATAGGCCTGCGTCCATTAAAGCCAGAATTATGAAAATAAAAGGTCTTGTGAAGTTTTCCCTTTACAAGTTTCGGGGAAACACCAGACCTGTCACTGCAGCTGTATGGATTCTTTTCGTTCAGTTATCAACATCAAAGGCTAACCGCTCCTACCACATTCCACAGAACCGTGCGCGCTTTACAGTCTGACAGTATAGCTTGGCCCTCGTCTTGTTCGTTATGGTCAGGGTGCATGCAAAATGTGGGGGGGGGGGGCAGTGCGGCTCTTGCCCCTATTTTTTGAGTAATGAAAATAACGTTGGATTTTACTGCTTTTTTAAAACTTAAAAAAAAAAATCGCCTCCCTATGTTAATGTTAAATGGTATTTTTTATCATTTTGGTGGCAAAAAAAAAAGGTTTTGATTGTCGTCGGCCACTGCCCCCTTCCCGACCCCTCCCGTTTGTCGGATGCTGTTTTACTTGTAATGTGCGGCTGGTAAATTTTTTGTGGAAAGGCAAATTTTCCCCGATTTTTCGCCTTCGTAAGATCTCACCCTGGCGCCGCCCCTACGGCATGATCAAATTTTGGGAATCGATTTCTGAAGTATGTGTGTTACTAAAGTTCGGGTAGTACATGTAAAGAGGATAATGGAAGTGATAAAGTCTAATAAAGGAGGGTATTTTTTACGGTAATATGAACAGTTTGAAGAAAAGTACATACGCGTACGCGGGAGGGGGTGTTTGGGTGTTCATACACCCCTTTTCCCCCGGAAATCACCCCCTTTTTTCGTCAAAAGGGGTTGTGTTTGAAAATGTGAAATCACCATGAAAACATGAAAGAAATGTTGATTTTATTTTGGAGCTTGGATTGGAGAAAAAAAATCGTCACTCCCCTCCCCCCCCCCCGAGCGAGTATTCGGCGGCTGGCTGTGACCCGCCGATAAATTGTGGACCTGGGATTTGGATGGAGAAACATTATTTTTGGTGACTAACCCCGCTGAGCGAGTTTTCAGAGGTTGGTTGTGACGAGAAAAATTGTGCGACCTTGGATTTGGAAAAAAAAAATTCGTTCCGTACCCCCCCCCCCCCCCCCCCCCCCCCCCCCCCCCGAGCGATGTTTTCGGCGGTGGCGTAACCAGGAAAATTTTGACTTGGGATCTTATCGAGAAAACAAAATTTGGTGACTATCCCCCCCCCCCCCCCCAGATGCGAGTTTTCGGCGGCTGGCGGGACGAGGAAGAATAAACTAGTTATGTTGCGCGCGATGCACCCTTGGCAAAAACCCTGCGTACGCTTGGGAAAGTTTAATACAATTTGGAAGTGATTGTCCAAGTAAGGAGGTAACCGTGCCAAGACTTTGTGTTTATGGCGTACTCTCAAACTTAGCGGGTACAGAAAACGATAGTTTAATGACGACTTCAATTCCTTTATTGTGGTAGTGGTACCCAAAACAAAGGAAGGGGAACAATGTGTGATGTCTGTACAGTCATGTGATTTTGAATTTCTATAGTTTATTCAACTGACTTTTTACTCTGACATTATTACCTCTGACATTTTTACCTCTACATTCATTACTCATGACATTTTTACCGCTATTTTACCTCTACCTCTGACATTTTTTACCGCTGATATTTTTACCTCTGACATTTTTACCTCTGACATTATTACCTCTGACATTTTTACCTCTGACATTTTTACTCTGACATTTTTACCTCTGACATTATTACCTCTGACATTTTTACCTCTGACATTTTTACCTCTGACATTATTACCTCTGACATTTTTACCTCTGACATTTTTACCTCTGACATCATTACCTCTGACATTTTTACCTCTGACATTTTTACCTCTGATTTTTTACCTCTGACATTTTTACCGCTGATATTTTTACCTCTGACATTTTTACCTCTGACATTATTACCTCTGACATTTTTACCTCTGACATTTTTACTCTGACATTTTTACCTCTGACATTATTACCTCTGACATTTTTACCTCTGACATTTTTACCTCTGACATCATTACCTCTGACATTTTTACCTCTGACATTTTTACCTCTGACATTTTTACACCGAGCCGTTTCTCTCATTGTTCTGCTTTTATAAAAACCAACTTGACTTCAGGGTGAACCTTGCCGTTAAGTGTTGGAATTGAATTCAGTTGATAAATGAGGAAAGCTCGATGTGAGCAGATTGTCCAATGAAGCCGGAATGAAGCAAAGTCAGTAATAAATACAAAGAAATTATATTACAGTGGGCTCTAACTTTAACAAGCTGCTTGGGGCCAGAAAAACATTCTTTGTTTCATTGACATTTCATTACGTCAGGGTTACAAACAACAAAATTCAAAGAAAGTTTGACACTTTTTGACAAGAAAAAAAAGTTACTTTGGTAACCCAAGATCTTGTTATATCATTGTTTCAGTAACAGGATACTGTAATAGAAGTAGGCCCCTATAACATATTCATCACTTGATATAAATTTACCAGGGACAAATAACTGTGTAAAATTGAATTGAATTGAATTCATTTAAAAACATGAAATGAACATAATTAAACTAAACACTATACACAAAAAGTAAGTTCCCCCTTATTCAAAGTACCATAACTTTTTAACGAAGCAAATTTGACTAGAACAATTTCGCAGGGGTGTTCTTACACTCATTGACTAAATTCTGTGTGAAAATGCGACTGATCCGTCAAGTCATGCATGAGTGAGCATGCATTAAAGACAAAAATGTCACCTTTCAAAAGTCACAGGAGTCGTCTCTTATGCAAAAATAATGGTAAATAATGGCATTTTTGGATTTTATTTATAAAGTGTGTTCACTCAACTATGACATGGTTACAACATGTAAAGATACATGTTCATGAAAAATATCGGATTTCATTTTTTCCATAAACTTTATGGATTTTACAATTTCAAAATTCAGGAAGGACGGACATTTTTAAATTGAGCTCACCTTGGCGTAAAATAAGCAAAAAGTGTTAGGGGAGGTGTAAGTAGGTCAAACGATAGATGATTAACATAAATAGCGCTTCATCATTCACCATAAACAGAATTTGTCTAAATCCTGCATCAGAAATCCCCCAAACTGACCCTTGTGACTTTTGAAAAGTGACTTTTACCTTTGATATGTGCTCACTCATGCATGACTTGACGGATCGATCACATTTTCACACAGAAGTTAGGCAATGAGTTCAGAAACACACCTTTAAAACTATTTTGCTCAAAATTATTTCTTTAAAAAGATACGGTATTTTGAATAAGGGGGAACTTACTTTTTGTGTAGTGTTTATATTACTAGCATGGCAATATTACATTAACAGAAAGTGTAGCTGTTTGATAATGGGAAATAAAACTAGTATTCTTGCTAATCGGGGTTCCAACCAAAATAATAAACATTCAAGGTTTCAATAACTGAAAAATGAACAGATCATAAACATTTAAAGAAAAAAAAGATTAGGCCTATGACATAATCTGATATTTTTCAAGAAGTTTGAATTTCAAGATTCTCTGGTAGGGTTTTCTTGAAAGACTGTTCTAACTTCTTAGAGGAGCTGAATGTGTTTACAAAAACTTAAGTCTTGTAACCCAGCGAGCCATGGAAAGGAAGATGCTAAATGTATCAATAGTATACGAGACATGTGTAAAAACTCCAGCATATGCAACTGAAAAGATATCATGGAGAATTTGAGAAAATTACAGAAATGAAATGGAGGTGGGCAGGGCATGTCGCCAGAATAACAGACAACTGTTGAACAAAGAGGTTAACATAATGGCAACCTCGCTCCGGAAAAAGGAAAAGAGGAAGACAAAAGTGATGATGGAGAGATGAGTGGTCATAAGAGGCTAGAGACAGAAAGAAATGGAAGATGCTTGAAGAGAGTTTCATACTACAGAGGATGAACTAGCCTAGACTGACAGATAGATAGATAGATAGATATAGATAGATAGATAGATAGATAGATAGATAGATAGATAGATAGATAGATAGATAGATAGATAGGGGCATTTCCGAGCTATTTGCGACATGAATCTTAAAAAATGAAATGTACAAGTTCATTACTATTTTATGTAATTTAGAATGTGCAATGTTTGAAGTTAACTGTACTTATTTTGATTTTCTGCACAAGTTGGTGGAAAGTCATGAAAAATGTGATTTTCCCCAAAAATGAGCATTTTGGGTCGCGGACAGGACAACATATGGATTACTTAGCCATGAATGTGCATTGTGAAGCGGTCGCGTTTGTTTACACAAAAGCCGTGCACAGTGTGCGCTCATCCGTACGCTCGTAGAAAATGCTGTGCAACAGAAAGCTCGCGTAAGTTGCGGAAATTAGCAAAAAATTGAAAAACTGCCTTTGATTTGACGCAAAAAACGCCCCTAAAGTTGCTCTCGCACCAATCACAAATATAATTTTACATCAACGTCGAGAGCTGTATATTGTAGAAAGGTTTTGTCATGCGAGGGAAGTTGATAAAACACAGATAGAAACGAAAGAAGACACGTTTAAATTCGGCAATGTCCAGCCAAAATGACGTGTTTCTGCGAATCTACCATAACTTTGATAATTTACGGATGATTTGAAGCTAAGTTAGTCAAAAAATGGGGGCCCCTAATTTCTTGAATTGCAATTGTCTGAGAGTATATTCATTAAAAAGCGTAATGTTTCAGCTTCATTTGCGGGCGAGGGTTTTCAAACCTCTCGCGTTTTTCCTTTTTATAGCGCGATTCTTGATGAAAGGGGGTTACTCGAATTTTTCACGTGTTGTAGGGATTAGTGCGTCACCTCCACGGAGCAAATGCAACACACTTTCCTATCACATTTTTTTATAATTACCTGATGAAAAGATATTACACGCATTCTATTGTAGACATAATAAGCAATTTCATGTAAATTCAGGAAATGGTTACCATGGCAACCCCTCTAGAAATGCCTTTCTCTGATTGGCCGTCATAAAAGGCAATTGTCCTGTCCGCGACGTTTTGAAATCAATAAGTTTAATTACTCTGGCAGTTTGGCACTATTCATTAAAGTAAGACTTAATTTTCTCTAGGATTAAGATGGGCAGTTAATATCGACTATAGAATCAAGAATCGTAGAAAAACTTGATAAAGTTAGAGAGCCTAAATGAAAATCTGTCGTCGCGAACAAAAACGTCGCGGACAGGACATTTTCGTCGCGGACAGGACATTCTTGTCCGGACAGGACAATGTATTGAAATATAAAAGTAGTTTTTTATTTGTTGTGTCTATAGTGTCTGTATGTGTGGTATTGTGGTAAAGTATGTTTGTGTGTTTATGTGGTGTGATTATGGATGTGTTGTGTTATCTATTAGAAAGAAATTAAAGTAGATGTAATCACCTGTTGTGTACACTAGCACATGTACAGTATTTGCATTTGAATGTGAATAATGTGTGCATTAGTGTGTGTGTATTCATCTTGGTACTCGGAGTTCATATTTTTTTGTTTAAGACAAATATATTCCTTAAGGCTCTACTAATCTTCGAAATTTTGAGCCTACATGTGGATTGAGGTTTTAAAACATTAAAATTATATCTTTATGTGTTAAACGTTATACAATATAGCAATTGCGACTAAAAATGTTCCTGTCCGCGACACTCCAAAATGTCCTGTCCGCGACGCTGGCATTAATTAATTACTTGGCAAGTAATTAGTAAACGGTGGCACAATATTATTAACCACTAAAAATGTAAACGCTCATTTACCAAAGCTTCATTTGTATCAATATCATATTTCATCAAGGTCCCTGTAAACTCCACAGACTTTCTTAGACTTCGTACAACTTCATGTTCAAACCCATGTGCATATACGTCCTGTCCGCGACGCTGCACTGTCGACCATCAGAGAGATCATAATGCCCAAGTTTTTCGAATATTTATTCGCCACAGCACAGCCACAGGTCTTTCACATGTACAAATATTAGCTTAATTCTTCAGCAGTCTTATTCTTAACAAGAAAAAGAAGTCTAAATGTCGCTGTCCGCGACAATCCAAAATAGCTCAGGAAATGCCGCATAGATAGATAGATAGAAGATAGATAGATAGATAGATAGATAGATATGAATAGATACGATAGATTGATAGATAGATAAAATGTGATATTTACTTGTTAAATTATACACCTTTAACCAGTGACACTGGAAAATAAATCAGGTGATATATTGACAAATATAAACCTTTCTCTCTTCTGAGAGGATCTCTCTGGACGCCGTCAAAAACCGAACTTCTACCACACCAACTATCTACCGCTGCCACTAGCTGCGCTACGCCACTGAAAACAGAGCGGTTTGTCATCTATAACCCGCTCTAGCTCTGAGTGAACGTCGAGCTTGTGCAATCGCAATCATTCGATCGCTCATATTGTTTGGGAAAATCAGCTCGGAGATGTTGTCTAGAAATGTGCGTAACATAGATAAGAGTTTTGCCGATTTTGTGGAAGATGAGTCTATTCGTCAAGTATTCCATCCATTAATGAACATAATCGTGATCCCAAGATTCAGCTGAGCAACTTGTGATATTTGGCGGAATTAGTGAATAAAACGACATTTGTTCGCGCTAGTTTGGTGTACGTCGGAAGCGTCTGAACAACAACACGGCCACGGAGTTGTCACGGGACAGCGTGCTAAGCGCCTGGCCGAGTAGCCTTCATTATCCGTGCGCATTTGTGCGTCGTCCGGTGGCCCGCAGCCCAAGTTAATGTGTTGAGAAGCGCACTCTTCTCTCTGCTTGTATTTGTAGGCAAAGTATCGAGGCATTTTTTGTCACAAAACGTCATTTTATCAGGATAACTGACTTATTTAGCTTGCACTCGCAAAATTAATGGAGAAGCCCTCCGATCTCCGTCAGCTCGTTCGTACATGATTAATTTGCTGAAATTTTTGTTGTGGTACGACAGCGCTGTCGGAAAGGGCGAGTATTTGGGCGCTTGATGACACTGAGCCAGGATCACCTTATGGAATCTTGCCAAACAGGTTTGTATTTCATCTATTAAGTGTCATAAAAAAGCACAAAAAATGATAAAGTCTCACTGAAGTAACTGAACATACACATATTATTTTTGCTGCTTCGTTCAAAATAACGTTACTAGATGTTGTGTATTGACTGTTGGTGTGTGAACATTGTTTGATATCCGGCTGAGTGAGATAAATCTGAGAATGGACTGAAGCCAATCTATCTATGCAAAATATTCAATGAGGACAGGTGAGCCTTTGTCATGTTTGGACG
>JZLH01S0615735.1:639-18214 GCA_001188425.1 Eucidaris tribuloides
TGTGTGTGTGTGTGTGTGTGTGTGTGTGTGTGTGTGTGTGTGTGTGTGTGTGTGTGTGTGTGCATGTGTTGGTAGTACGGGAGGGGAAGGGAAACGAGGAATGGGGAAAGGAAGAAGGGGGGAAAGGCAAAGGGCGAAAGGCGAAGGGCGAAAGGTGAAGGGGGAAGGGGGAAGGGATGGGAAAAGCGGAAAGGGGAGAAGGGAAGTGGAAGGGGAGGGAAAGGAGAAGGGAGGAAGGGAAAGATGGAAGGGGGAGGAGGAACGTGGAAGGGAGGAAAGGGGAGGAGGAAGGTGGGAGGAAGGGGAGGAGGAAGGCGGAGGAGGAAGGGGAAGGGAAAAGAGGAAAGGGAAAAGGGGGAAGGAGAAGGGAAAAGGGAGGAAGGTGAGGAGGAAGGGGGCGGGGGAGGAGGAAATGGTAGGAGGAAGGGGCGGGGGAGGAGGAAGGGGGAGGAGGGGGAGGAGGAAGGAGGAGGAAGGGGGAGGGGGAGGGGGAAATGGTAATTTTCATACCTTCAGTTGTCCATGTCTTGATACACATCCATCAGCCTGGATACCGGTGATGAAAATAGGGACATCCCCTTTCCGTTGACCTTTGCCCCCACTTACACTGATTCCCATATTTTCTTTGTAGCCCTGTCAAAATCAGACACACACAGGACAATACATATAATATCCTTTTGATTCTTTTTAAATTACCAGTACAATATCTACAGAAGATCACACACAAAAATGTATTTCTGATTTTATCAATGTCTTTATTTTACAGAAATATTTTTAACACTAACAGTTAAGATATCTTGACAAAAGACAATAACAAAAGGAAAATGACAAACAGGTTATAGAAAACGCATGGTGAGCTGTTTTCAGACTATGTAAGAAACATTTGCTCTCATTTTTTCTATTTCATTTTCTTTCCGAAATATCTAATACAACATACAAAGTTTTGCCATTCCTACTATTCAAATTACTAAATTACATCAAATTATATTATCTAGTTTTTCCAAAATATGCTAAATACAGAGGAAACTAATATGAAATACCTCAAAGAAGAAAGACTCAACAATGCAGGTAAAATTTTAATATCAAACACATGAAAAAATGGAATACACAAACTCAATGATGGCAAGCCAATAAAGTAAGGGCTGGACATTTTTCATTTCTTGGTTTTTAAAATCCAACTTTTTGATGTAAATCTTTTTTGGTTAAACAAGTGAACCTCATTATAATGAGGACCTCAAAACCATAACAATTAAATGGTTATATGAGGTTTCTCACTATATAAGGGCACAAAAACAAAAATATAAAGAGTTGGGACCTGCAAAATCACAATGTTATAAGAGGCTTTTTGTTATATCCAACCTCTGTATAACGGGGTTCCACTGTACTTAAAAACCTTTATTTTTACAAAATCAACAAAAACATTGCTCCCATTAGTGGAAAGGGGGGTTCATTTGATAGAATTCTAATCAATGCATAATCTAATCAATTAAACCTTTGATTTTTCACTTTGTTAAATAAGACTAGTTACATAACGAAAATGGTGGGAAAAGATTGAAGAAAATCAAGAATGGATTTCAATCAAATTTCTTTATATATCTCTTTTTTTAATCGGTTGGTTGTCCATTAAGTAAATAATTGAAAAATCCAATTGATTGATTTATCAATATCCATCAACCCCGTAGTAACTGCTTTTCTGATCTGTGAAAGCATACTTAGATATTTTTTTTTTTGGGGGGGGGGATTTGTTCATGGTACAGTCAAACCTGCTCTACATACCTGCCAACCTTTGATAATAAAAAAATCAGTATCAAAGCTACGAGGGCGCGGAGCGCCCGAGCGAGGGGAAGGTGTGGGAAGGGGTGTCCCCCCTCCCATGGTAAGAACCTTTTGTATTTTAGATATGTGAAAAGAGCCTTTTCCTTAACTTCACAAACAATTTTTCAGACTTATTTGATCCCCCAAAATAGATCTAAAACACACACACAACACAGTCAGGTGATTTCCCTTAAATTCTTCATCTTTTTCACCATAATTTAAATCCTAACATTACATCTAGTACATGAACCAAAGTGTGTTAGGCTTTGAGGTTTAATAATGAAATGTCTGATGTCAAGTCAGTGATGAAGGATTATCCTTTTCTTGATGAAATTTTCAACAGTGAGTGTTGAACTTTTGAAGGATTTGATTTTGAAAAAATAAACATTTAAGCACTCTAGAAATAATATATGTACTATGAAAGAATCATCAGCAGACTCCTGAAAATGACAGGTCTACGTCGGTAGACCCTTGAAAATTGTTTATAGGCAGTACACGCTCATGATGTTGTGATTTGTGTCTACACTACATAAATCACTGTGTGTGGGACTGGGGGCTTGGACACCTAAAAATGCGAAGTGCTTGCAAGGCTGCATTCTAGAGTCTCATTAAAATTCCTACTTACTTGGTACATTACTCACTTTGATTTCTTTCCCAACAAATTTTGACAGCTAATCTTCATATCTACTCACGGGGATTTTGCATTTGGCTGCTGAAATTTTCCCATTAGTGACGGATGGAGGCGGAGCCTGCATCCGTCACTCTTATATATAGCCTAAAAATGCAAAAATCGGAATGGCCGTCAAAAATTAGTTTAGCAACTTACAGAAATCTGTAGGTTGTTTTTTAATTTGGAGCCCAAAATCCTGCGATAAAGCCGTAAAAAAGGAAAAAGAAAAAATCCAGAAAAATACGGAACTATTTTCATGACATAACCCCACTTCCGGTGTGACGTCAGGACACTTCCGGTGAAAACTTGTTTCAAGCTTGCGAGAAGGTGAATGCCCATGGTCGCCCTGACAACAGATGCGCGCAGGCGCATTCTCTTTCTATAACAGTACAGGTACGCGCTCGGCGCGCGGGCCTCTTAGCATTGCAGTGTATGAGAGTTAACGCAGTGCGTTGCGCGCAGGCAAAATCCCTGTGATATTTCGTAAAATTTACAAGTATGAAGATTACGTGTGGCAATGCCGACTCGTGATAACTGGAATTTCTTATGAGTTTTGGCGACAATTCCGTACGAAAAATTGCTGTTACGGGAATTAACGCGATGCCAGGACTAATGTGGGCGGGGCGGACGGAATAATGACTCGAAAAATCATCAAATCAGCCCTAATCTAACGACAAAAACGTCGAGATTACAACCCGCTGATCATCATCTCGCTTCTGCTACGTGGTTTACAAAACAAACAAACAAAGCGAATCTAAAGCTACGTCAACGCGGATCTCACGGAGAGGAAACTATGATATTTACCCCGTGAATGACGACACCGTCAAAACCGTGAGTACCCTGAGGTCCAGTCCTTTTCAGGATAGACCTTTTCTTCTAAAATTTTATTTATTTTTGTGATTTTTTGTAATTTTCCGTGTTAAATTTCACACGGACGGAGATCATTAAGCCGGCTCACCTATGCAAACCTCATGCTATATGAAAATTCTCGCGGCACACTTGTCAAATTTGAGTTCCCCGGGGTTCGGGGAACCTTGTTACCGCGCGTATTGATAACATTCAAGGAATTTTTGGTTGACAACGGAAGTCGAAAAACATCACAAAACGTCACGACAATCCTGCTTTCTCATTGGTCAGCGGCCAAGTGCAAAAAACCCCTACTCACTTGCAAGGAACGGTAAAACACATCGCGGCACGTACGTGAGCAGTCAACAATCACACTCACACACCACACACACACAAACGTGTAGAAGTTCATCCAGGCTGGGTGGTGTAATTTTTTTTTTACAGGCAAGACTCCATGTGGCACAGTACCATGTGAATGCAATCGAAGGGCACCGCTGTGCGGTGCGTGCATCCTACCTACATGCATGATGCATGTGAGAGGCGTTTAAACAAAAGACATTTACGGGTTAGGCTTAAATATGTACTACGGAAAAAAATAATCGCAGAATCAAATGCCTTACAATTACATGCAGTATGGGCATGTTAGCCTTAGCTCCAGCCTTTTCATTTGTTAATAATTTCAGAAAATCAAAAAATCAGAATTTTGATTTTAAAAATCGGAATTCGGAATTGAGGTTAAAAAATCAGAAAAATTCCGCCAAAATCGGAATGGTTGGCAGGTATGGCTCTAGTGGGCACCTGTATAGACACACCACCTTTCTTTAAAGACCACAATTTTTATTTCCCTTGGAAAGTGCTTCTCATCAAAATGTGTATGACAGGAATCTGTAAAGACCACATTGGTTATTAAAACTACTTTCCTTCTTTCCCTTGCACTGTCTACATTATGTCTTTTAGCGCTTCAGTGTGCCAGAGTTTCCTTCTTTCCCTTGCACTGTCTACATTATGTCTTTTAGCGCTTCAGTGTGCCAGAGTTTAGAACAATCTTCCACTTAGATTAAAGGAATGCCCAACACTTGATATTATACCTAAGCTGATGAAAGTGCTACGGTACAATAGAGTGCAAAATATTGCTGCTCGAGTCATAATTCGCACCAAATCTTTCAAGAATATTACACCAATATTTTTGAAAATTCTTCTTCTTATGCACTGTTGTAGTCAAGGATTGGAGCAGCATATTTAGCTGCTTCATTGACAAATCGGAAGCTTTGCTGGAGAAGGGTTGCAAATGAGATTTGGTAGCTTTAAATCCAACAACCCAAGAGTAAATGTTTTCTTATGTGCAATACTTAGTTTTTTTATTCATGGTATCGTGCCATGTTTAGTTTTTTTCTAACCTTTTTTATGTCGATGGTTTTCTCTGCCCTGACTTTGGGTGCCAGTGCATGATGCAACAACGTGATGGGTTCTGTCGGAACCTTTGCTGGGGGAGGGTTGCAAATGAGATTCCGTGCCTTTAAATCCACAACCCAAGAGTATCGTAAATGCTTTCTTATCTGTAATACTGTAATTAGGTTTTTTATTTCATGGTATCATGCCATGTTTAAGTTTTTTCTTACCTTTTTTATATTGATCGTTTTCTCTGCCCTGACTTTAGGTGCCAGTGCATGACGCAACAATGTGAAGGGTTCTGTCGGAAGCTCTGCTGGGGGCGACTGGATGACGTCTGGGGTAGTGGCTTGTACTTGCCTTGAGACGACCATCTCAACACGATCCCCACAATCCTAAATGGGAAAACATATAAAGAATTAACTTAGTAATTACTTACCGGTACTTAGTTCCCGCTGTCACGGAAAACCTGGAAAAGTCATGGAATTTTGAAAATGTTTTCCAGGCATGGACAAGTCATGGAAAATGCATAATTCCTGATATTAGTCAATTCACATTCATCTATTTGATTTATATTTTCATTTACTTAATACTATTTGTTTATTTATTCCATTTCATTTCATTTTTGTATTTATATTCAAAATTCATTTACCTATTTGTTTATTTATTCCATTTCATTTCATTTTTGTATTTATATTCAAAATTCATTTACCTCCTGTGAACATGGAATATTTCACATAGTGTGGAAATTTTTGTGCATATAATATTTTTGCAAGGTTAATTTTTGCACTCTTTCAGTGCCTCTTGTATTTATACCGTGTGCAATTTGGCTGGCTGCAGAGAGGCAGTATTGTGCTGCTTGTGGTTGCTTGCTATGTATGTTTTGGTTCTCTGTGAAACGTTGCTGAACTCTACAGGTCCTATTTATTTATTCACATACCAAAGTGTTTCTTTATATTTATTTACCATACGTCTCCATTAGCATGACAATGCCGTTTCCATCACATTTGAAAAACATGCTTTACACATCTTCACCCCAAGACCACAGTGTGAGCCAAATTTCATAAACATTGCTAAAAAATCTGAGGAAGTAGTTTGATCCCCAAGATTTGCAACTTATCGACCACATGACCATACTCTACCTTGATTCAAGAGTTTGCACACTTAGCCATTTTCAAAAATTCTTTGATTTTCCATGACTTTAGTTTACAGAGCAGAAAACTCTAATTTCCATGACAGTTTTTACCATTTGAAAGCGAGTGAAAATATATCATTGCACTACTATCCAGCTCCCAATCAAAGGTCATTTTATGAATATCTTGGGGGGAAAAAATGATTTTCCCTATTTAAACTTTCTAAAAGAATTTGATGATTTCACTCACTTTTTGCTTCTGGAAAAAGAATTTGGTACAGAAATAAATATCCTTCCTTTCTACAGAGTCTACAGTTAAATGGTTTCAGATATTGTAGAATATAAAAGCAAATAATCATCTTTCTGTTTCGGGTGATGGGACAAATTATCACTTCCTCAACGATATGAATATACGTCCTATCATTCCTAAGCAGATCTTTGGAAACGAAAGACAGCTACACATACATCCTGATCACCTCAAAAGTGATAGTTCAGCCCATCACCTTCACCAATGTTGATTATTTGCTTACTCTACACCAGGGTATTTACACAATATTACTTTTAAGGCATGGAAGAGACGCCATGCCTTTAAATAAACACTTCTTAGTTCTTACCCTTATAATTCGGGCTACTTTCTCAGGCCTTTCATCCTCCACATTATATCCATTTATCTGTAGTACTCTATCATCTGCCTTCAGACGGCCATCCCTCCTGGCTAAACTGTTCTCCAACTGTTGGTCGAAACAACGAAAAATAGATCTATCAACATTATTTCATGTACAGATTAAGTAATAAAGGCACACTCCCTTATAACAAGCACAAGTAAAGCGAGGGCCAGCTAATATGAGGACATTTATTGGGTCCCAATTTTTCTTCCATATACCCCTGTGTATTATGTAACATATCCCAACAAAGCTTCCCCTTTGAGTCTAGTTTGGGCCTAAATGGATATTTTTGCTGTCTTGCTTTGTTTTTTGGTAAAGGTAACACATCATTTACAAAATTGTTCTTACTCCCCCGAGTTATGCATTATTATCAAGAATTTCTCTTGAGTACAAAGAAGAAATTGAAGCAGTATCCCCCTCCACCCTTCCCCCAACCCCCCCCCCCCCAAAAAAAAACGGTCAAAACAAACTTACCACCTCCATGATGTAGATTCCTTGCTCATTCCTACAAAAAATACAAAAATTAAGAAAATCAAACTCAATCAAAACAATCAAGAAAACTCTTCAACATGGTAAAATGTCTCATATTGTCACTTAACTTGTTGGAGACGATTTGATTTCACTATAACATGCATTTTTTATAGACTGCAACAAGAGTAAACTCGTATTAAGTCTCCAATGGCTAAATTAACTCATCTGCAGTATGTCTGTTCACACATCACTAAATCCATATAGTACCATTGGACTCAAATGACATTAAAGGTCATTGACATCATTGGGAGAAGTAAAAAAAAAGCAGAATAAGGAAGATTTTTCTAATTTGTTTACTTGAGGAGAAACAAGGGTTCTTTAATACCAGTATTGAATTACTATGGTGTCCAAATAGAAATTGACCCATACAATCTACACAATAAATTTGCCTGTTAGACTACATGTGAGTACCAATGTTGATTGTTTAACCCTAAAAAGGCTGGGAGGCGGAATCCGCCCCCCCCCCCCCCAGACATTCGCGCAAAATGTCTGCGACGCGTGAAGCAGTTGCCACGGCATTTCATGACTTTATTCTCTCAAATGTCGCGCATCTTTTGAGACCAAATCTGCGACGTCCGGGTACGCGGTTCCCAAGTTCCATAACATTTCGTACTTGCATGTCACCTCAAAAATCGATCAAAAACGTGATTTTGTGTACATTTCCAATACAAATTGTGTTTTCAGCCAAAATTCATAAATGTATGATTATTTTTACTTTTATTGATTGAAATTAATTAATTTTGTGCTGTTCATGACCGCAAAAGTGTCCCCGACAAATTTCATCAAAAAAACAATAGAAAACAAAAGGTTGAAAAAACATAGAAATACATAAGAAATTTCAAAAAACAATAAAATACATAGGAAATCAATTTTGATGCAGGATTTTTTTCAAGTAAACTTGTTAAGAATGCTAAAAAGAGTGTCCAGACACAAAAATTAGCAGTATTGGAGCTTTAATTAGTGATTTACAGCTTAATTACGATTTTACACATAAATTAGCATAATTAATTGATATGAAATTAATTCCTGGTAATTAACTATACAGTCTTGTAGATTACGTGATGGGTAAGTCATGCGATTTCCGGCTGCGATTCGCGGATTGACGCCGTGAATCAGGGGGGGAATCCGCCCCCCCCCCCCCGATATAGCATAGCAAAGAAAGCAACTGAATTTAAGGTTAAAATTAAGTAAACATTTGAACTGAATATTATACAGCAGAAGCCTTGAACAGTGTACTTGATTCAGATAGAGTAGCTTTATCCCAAGTAAGGACTGTTTCCAACCCTGTTATTTGCCTTTAACTTTGTGAACACTTGATTAATGAAACTGCGGAACTTTAATATCTGGGCTGTATAAATGCTCAAATGTTCAAATGCTCAAATTAAAGCCAAGGTATAGTTTTGGTAAATGGTATAAAATGAAATTCTTTGCAATTACATGAGTATTTTTTAGATACACTTATATGATGTAATAATGTCCTGAAAATTGTCCGCTCTGAAACCCTCCCATATTTGAGAAATTACTCAAAATGTCAGGGTGGGATCCCTGACATTTCCCACATACCACTACATGTAGATGTTCCCTAAGCAATTTTCAGTAGGTTTGATGTTGTTTTCTGATGTCTGGGGGTGATAATAGAATACTTTGTGAAAGATTGACAAATATTTTGTCTGATTAACCAAAACTATACTTTGCTTTTAGGTTAACATTGTGGAGCTTCAATTCAAAACAATGTCAAACTTTGATATCTGATCTACATAGTAGTGTTTAATGGACCCAAGAATGTTTGGAAAGTTATACGGTCGCTGGCAAGATATGTATGAATAAACAATTTCCACTCTTGTGGAGGATGAAATAGCCTATCTTTAAACTAGAAACATTGATAGCATGTGAGGAAGTGCACCTCAAGATTTTTTTAGCAGTGGCTTAAACAAATTTTACAATTTGATGTTGCATAGTCTTGAATGTACACTGACTACCCATCTCCAAGAAAGCGAAACGCACAATCGACTGTCGCAAGTCGCAACTATAAGACGGCACATGGATTATGAAATGCAAGAATTGTCATCACAGCTTGTACCATACATCCAATCATGATCTGTGAACAACTTGTGGACTACTTACTGTTTTGCAGCAATCTTTATTCCCAGCGGGACTCCCGTAACTTTGGTCAACGAAACCTGAATCACTTTCGTAGCAAGAGCAACCGATCGTCCTTCACTCTTTTCCCGGTATACCGTTAACCTGATGGGTGATTCTGCTGAACTTAAGGCCTCCCTGGCAATACTATGTGGTACATCTCGAAGATCAGTGTTGTTAGCCTGGTAGATAAGAGGTAAAATAATGATACTAATGAGAAGAAGGAGGAGGTGGAGGAGGAGGAGGAGGAGGAGGAGGAGGAGGAGGAGAGAGAGAGAGAGAGAGAGAGAGAGAGAGAGAGAGAGAGAGAGAGAGAGAGAGAGAGAGAGAGAGAGAGAGAGAGAGAGAGAGAGAGAGAGNGNGNGAGAGAGAGAGGAGGAGAAGAGGAGGAGAGGGAGATACGTGTATTGTCTGTTTTGTCTTCTAAAAATGATTTTTCTTTGGGATGAACTATTTTTGCTTTGTTTTTATTTCTCAAAGTATGTGGGGCATCTAAATGCAAAGAGTTTTTTTACATACCTGGACAATTTGATCCCCTGGCAGTATCCTCCCATCTTCCGCTATCGCTTCCCCTGGAATGACTTCCTGTACAACAATACCAATCTGGAAAATAAAAACAGAAATAAATCAAAGTAATTACATGAAGCAAAAGTAAGTTTGTGTAAGTTTTAAAGCCCAAGTATAGTTTTGGTCAATCAGACAAATGTTTGGTCCCCCCCCCCCACCCGGCAAAATTTTACATTTCGAGTACATTAATTTTTTTTTAAATGGGAACATTTTAGAGTATTACCCATAAATGTATGTAGACAACGTAACAATAATTCTGTGTGGCACAAACTAAAAATTAAGTCTCATGCAATGATGCACTCACTTGTTAAATGTTATTAGGCAAACAATGCTTTTTTTTGTTTAATTGCATAAAATAAATAAGATGATAATATATTTATTCCTTAGTCAAATTGTATTTATTTTTTTCACTTACATTGAAAAATGGGTGCAAGATTTTGTGCCCATCGACTTTTCCATATTTGGTCACTAAGTCTCAGACAGCAGGAGAACATGTCTCTTTCCTTTCAGCTCTCTTTTGTATGTCTTTAACAATACCCCTGTAGCTGGTAATGGTCTCTACCAAGCAATAATACCACTGAATGCGAATGGAAAATTCCACTTGTCTGATATGGGGGTCACAGCTTTTACTCACCAGAGGTGTCTCATTGCCACCCACAAAGTAGATCCCCAAGTCCTTCTTGGGTCTTCTATTGACTTCTATTGTTGTGAGTTGGCCATTTCTGATTGGTGCCCCAGGACCCACTGTACATCAGAGAGAGAGAAGGAGGGAAGGATGGAAGGAAGGAAGGAAAGAAAGACAGAATGGCAGAAGGAAAGAAAGAAATTTGCAAAAGAAAGACAGAACAAAAATAAAACACAGAAAGAATGAAAGAAAGAGAGAAAGGACAAAGATAAGAAAGACAGACAGATAGACAGATGGATAAATAGATAAGAGATAGAAAGAAGAACAATAAAAGACAATTAATTTAAGCACCGTGAGCACTCTATAGAGTGGATTTGGCACATTACAAGTCACATTTATTATTATTATCATCATCATCATCATCATCATCATCATCATCATCATCATCATCATTATTATTATTATTATTATTACTATCATCATTGTTATTATTATTATTATTGTTATTAAATATCAATTAAACAAAACACAGGAGAAATGTGTAATAAGTCTATAGGTACATGCTTTTCTCCCTCTTGAACACTATTGCCCCATCAATCATGCTTTCAGTCTTTTTTTTTGGGGGGGGGGCCGATTTTTTGACCAGTGATTTAGATTATGGGATGTAAATCTGCCAACCTTGAGAAACCTGTTTCATCTCTCAATTTTCAACCTCCTTTTTCCACATTTTTTTTCAAATGTAAACAAAACCAAGTATTTTTTTCCCTTTCCAGTTTGAATGAATCAAGTACAACTTCACAGCATCATCACCAGCACGTGCGCTTCGTGTTCTTGTGGGATAACGATTTCCTCATCACCCATTCACAAAATAGCTCCAGTTTTCACAAAAACCGTAAGCAAGCTCGTCCATCCCTCCACCAGTCCCATATTCCCCAGGCACAATCCCAATCCGTCTCTTATTAGCACAGATATACGACCACCCCCTATAAGATTACAGCTGAGTCATCCATTTTTCCCCCAAGACTCAGGGGAGACGGGAGACATGGCCTCACCTTGATAAAAGTGCGGAGGTACACGTAGATAGTAAGATTGGTATGTTTTGGTTCATTTTGTCAAGAATATTACGTCTCACGATGCTTTTAAATTAAAACAGAATTTCTAAACGTACTATCTATACCACGATTGTGCGATTTTTTCCTACTGCATCTGTTTACCGTTTAATATTGACATACGCGTACGCAGGGGGGTTGTTTGGGGTGTTCAAACACCCCCCTTTGCTGAAAGGAGGTGTTTTAGGTGTCAAACACCCCCCTTTAGAGCAAAAGGGGGTGTTTGAAAATTTTGGAATTTTGGTTCGCCGCTCCCCCCCCCCCCCCCCCCCCACCTGCTGAGCGACTTTTCGGTGGCGGGGCTGACCGTGGAAAATTTCTGACCTCGGATTTGGAATGAAAAATTGTTCACTTTTCGGCGGCTGGGCTGACCGGCAAAAATTTTCACTTTTCGGCGGCTGGGCTAACCGCAAAAAAATTTAGACCTATGATTTAGCCGTGGATGAACACCCCCCCCCCCCCCTTTGCAAAATCCTGCGTACGCCCATGGTTATTGATGAATACAACTAGTAAGAACTAGCACATCAATGATGTGGTGTTCATCCAGCATCCGGCAAAGAAATTCATGCAACTTTTAATTTCTATGATTTTCGAATAAATTTTGCATAAATTAGCATAAGTGATTTCAAAGACAAAATCTAAAAATTTTGCGTAGAAGTGCAGTGTTCCTCATGTACGTTAGCTCTACCAGATCAAAAAATTAATAAAATCAGTTGACAAATGAAGGATAAGAAACATTTTTGTGATTTTTGAAAACTGTGCATAAATTAGCATATCTAATGAGTTTGAAAACTATGTGCAGAAGTTTCAAATCCCCCACTTAGTGTTATCGTATAAAGTAAATGGAATTGAAATCGGACAAGAAATGAGGACAAAGAAGCTTTTTGGAAATTAAAATTGTGGACGGACGACAGACGCCAAAAATTATCATGTCATTTCCCAAGCCATAAAATGAATGACTGAATAAACCCATATGGGTCAGTCCATGGGGTACTGTTTTCACAATTATAGTCTTGGGTATGACCCAACTGCAGATCAAACTCTCAATTTTGTGGTCTCAAGGCAGGTGCTCTACGGACCGAGCCAACTCGCCAAAACTCTTGCTATCATGGTACATGTAATACAATACAGGAGGTTTACTGCAAACAGATCTGGGGTAGATTTGTACGTTTATTTTTATAGATTAAATGTTCCGTTTCCCTTCTCAGGTTCAGACAGGAGAAAACATGCTAACAGACATGATTACATCCATACAGTCAAATGCAAATAAGTTATTCCTGATTTCAAGTATTTTTATTGTTGTTGTTTTATGTTTTGTTTTGTCTTGGTTTTTCTATGCTTCCTGTTCACATCACACTCAATCAACATGACACAATTACAAAAATAAAAAAAAAATAACACATCTGAGCTCAAGATCAATCAACAGTTTTACCTTCTGAACCTTACAAGTACCAACTAGGATTATTAAGATGTTAGATTGTTCCAGGTGGTTAAAAGCAGTAGCAATAAGGACTAAGCTACTAAAAAGTAGGTATGATAAAACAACTGTATCTGCATGATGTGCTTACACACCAACTTGTCGAAAACCTAAAAAAAAAATAGAAAAATGATCCAATAAGTGATAATAGTAGTAATGGAGTAGTAGCAGCATTAATAGTAGTAGTAGTAGTAGTAGTAGTAGTAGTAGTCAGTGTTGGAGGTCTCGAGACTGGTCTTGGTCTCGAGACCAGTCTCGAGACCAGCATGCTCTTTCTTGGTCTCGGTCTTGGTCTCGAACCCTCTGGTCTTGGTCTTGGTCTTGGTCTCGAGCCTTCTGGTCTCGGATTTTTTGGCCGAGACCAGCCCGAGGCCAGCAACTAATATGATTTTACATATAAGTCTTTATTGTTGTACATGTACAAACTGCAATTTTGCGGCATGTATAAAGGGCGTTCAAACATAGTTTTAAGACTGATCTTCTACACATAAGGACCGGCAATGGTGGGTTCTCTGACACACTATATTCTGGTCGTTCCTCTTAGAAAACAAAAGAAGAAGTATGGAATGAACATTCAATCATAGAAAAAGTAACGGTAGAAAGAGTAACAAAGAAAGACGGAAAGAAAGAAAAACATAGAGATTGGAAGAATAGAGAGTCAAACGAAAGAAAGAAAAATAAAAGAAAGACGACTGAAAACATAAGAAAAACAGAAAAAGAAGATTGACATCAAGATAGCAGGAAAAGAAATTTTAAAACAGATAGAAAGAAGGAAAAAAGACATCACGAATGAAGATGAGAAAGAAAGTAAAAGAAAGGCAAGGAAAGAAAAAAGAGCCCAGGGGCACCCCCCCCCCCCCCCCCCCCCCCCCCCCCCCCCCCCCCCCCCCCCCCCCTCGACGGCTCACTGAAGTCTTCGCAACGTACTCTATGGTACCATGAAAAATACATCAGTTATAACTATGTTTTGGCCCTTTGTGAGCCGAATATCTAGCACCACACTAGCAAATGAAGCAGTTGAAAACTTTATGACATCCCTTATGCCATACGCTGATTTGCAAGTGTTAATTACAATTCTAACATCGTTACAAAAATCAAGAACCCAAGTATCTTAACATTTGACCTGAAATTGAACCTAGTATGTATGTGACCCTTGACCCGAATAAATTGCAGGTCCCTGTTACGCATCCTACCAACCAAGTTTGGTTACAAAGTGTTGTGTTAGAAAGCTGTACCTAGTTTGGGCCTTTATGTGCCGTGCCCATGAGGCCCCGGGGGGGGGGGCGCGGGAGGCCTGGCCTGTACCATTCAGAGATAAACCTCTTCCCCTCCCCCTGAGGATCATTCCCACAGTTGTCTTAATCCATTGATTGTTGAATGTGGAATTATTCCTTATAGGGCCCTTACTCCAAACCTTTTCCCTGGGAGCCAAACGGGCCACCCATGCATTGTCATGAGAAACATTATTTCAGCACATATAGAGTGTATCTACACACAAAGTGTCTTAACTAAATATTTTGATTTAGAGAAAAGGGTAATACCAACATGCAGCGAGACAGAAACTTCGCTTAATTGACCTTGATTGATCTATCATATGTATCTTTGCCGCCAAATAAATTGGGTCACAGTTACACATCTACACCCAAGTTTGTTACCAAATGGATTGTGGTAAAAGTTACCTAGTTTGGGCCCTTATGCGGCCGCTGCCCCCCCCCTCCCCCCGGACCCAAGGGGGCTGCCCGCATGAGATGCACTATTCCAGAGGACCTCAATTCCCTCCCCTAAGTTCAATTTCACCAAGTTTGGTCAAATTCAATTAATTTAATGTGAATTACTCATAGGGGTGGGACCCCAAACTTTGCCCACTTGGAGGCCAACCGACCACCCTGGGATTTCCAGAAGACAATTTAAATCAGCACTTATAGAGGTATCTCACATCAAAGTGGCTTAACTAAATATTTCTGGAACTAGAGAAGAAGATGTTTGAAAATCTAACCTATTTTGGCGTCCTTTTGGGCCGGCCGCTATGGTGCCCCTGGGGGCCCAGGGATGGACCAGTTGAGGACCTTGAATCCCCTATCCCCCTAAGGATCATTAACTGCAAGTTTGGTGCAAAGTCCAATTCAATGCTATTTGAAGAAGAAGCTCGAAAATGTCTAAAAGTTTACGCTACCGACGCACGAGCACGGGACGCACGCAGCACGACGCACGCGAAACGCAACGGACTGACGGAAAATAAGCGATGCGCAATAGTCACTTGAGCTTTTGCGCTCAGCGTGAGCTAAAAAATGCGAATGAATGGAAGAGAAGAAAAGAAACCAAAAAAAGAAAATGTGAGAAAAAAGACACTCACAATTGAAGAAAACGAGAAAAGAAAACTGGAACAGAATAGAATGAAAGAAATAATTAGAATATAAAAGAGTAAAGATATTAACAAAAAGAACAAATAAATATGTAGAAAAGGAAAAGGGTAGAATAAAAAGGAAAGATGATGATATGATAGAGAGTGTAAATATTAGATAGAAAGGAATAAAACAAGAAAAGAAACCGATAAATGAATGAAGGTACGAAATTAAGAAAAAGAAGAAAGATGACATAAGGAAATAGAATAAAGACATTAAGAATGAATGAAAAAGGAAGACAAGATAGAAGAAGAAGAAAAATGATTTATGAAAAAAGGAAGAAGGGAAAAAAGAGGAAGAAAGATAGAGATGGGCAATTCCGCGAAAAATGTTACCCGGGCTCAAACTCATAAAATCTGTAATAATTCAAAAAATATATGTGCTACAGTGATAAATTTAGTACATGTATCACACAATAGAACTCATCAAACTCTTTAATTTGAATGGTATTTGAACGCATTTGAAGTATACTTAGGCATACTTTTCTTCAAAACCCCCATTTTGATGCAAATTTTTCTTCTCTTTTTGAAAAACACGCAATCTTTGAGTCTCATTATTTCACATTCATCAGCACTTCAGAATTAATTCATAGTAGTTTGTTTTAAGAAAGGACCAAAAAATGACTAATATTAACTTTACATTATTGATCAAATGTTTCTAAGAATAAATATAAGGACCTAAAAAAGTGGTCCAAGTTGTAATGTCCGTAATGCTAAAAATGTAATGTCCGTAACGCAACATTTATGGTCCTGTATGGGATGTACTGAATCTGTTTTACCTACTTGTCATCCTACAACTTAAACAGGACCTCAGCACCCATTTCAGAAGAAAATTGGCCTCATTTTATGCTTTAGCTCACACAATTTTGGCAAATGCGGTGGTACATGTAGGTGAAAAGTCATGTCTAAAAAATGTAATGTCCGTAACGGCAAACATTATGTGTGATAACTACCAAATGATAAATAGAAACTAATTCAAGTTCAAACTGTTAACACGTCAGGGTGACCTGTTTGAGATTACCACAAATAGGTTCAGAATGATAATAATGATTTCTAGAAATAAGCCCTCAAAGTTGCCAAAAAATCGCTGAATATAATGTCCATAATGCTGGAATTGCCCAGATTGAAAAAAATAAGCAAGAAGAGAGAAAAACAAAGGATGGAGTAAAGAAAAAGAGAAGAGAGAGAAAGATATGGGAAAGAGGCAGAAAGAAAGAAAAAAAATAAAAGAATAAATAATCAGAAGATTAACACATAAAAGAAGAAAGAAATAGAACAGGGTAGAGTGAAAAAAAAGACTGCATGAAAGAAATACAAATAGAAATTTACGGAATAAAACAGAAAAAAGAAAGAAAAAGAATGAAGAAAGTGAGAAAAATGGAAGAAGGATATAAAAATGAAATGTAATAGAAAATAACAAGAAAATCAAGAATGAATGAAGAAAACCATTAATTAATGAAAGATATAATATTATTAACAACACTTTATTTTCTTTAACTGATCTGTATTTCAGTAGGTCAGGCAAATGTGCACACGGGAAAAAATATTCTTAAAATTGTTTCTCAGTGGTTTGTGCAATCTGTAGCTATCATATTGACTCATAGTCGTAGGCCTATTTTGCGTTAAACTTTGGGAGGCATTTTACATGTAAGTGACAAATGAAACAAAAAAAATATAATTTTTAATGTTCTTCATTAACTGTTAATTTTATTAAAACTTTAGAAATCCTATTACAGACTGATTGCAATGTGTAAGCAGTAGGCAGTTAATGCTGAGTAACAAAGTTGCATTATCCTCAAAACATGCACAAATTTATGTGTTAATTGAAACGCTGGTCTTGGTCTTGGTCTTGGTCTCGGAAAGTGCTGGTCTTGGTCTTGGACGTCTGGTCTTGATCTCGGACCTCTTTTTCTTGGTCTTGATCTTGGTCTCGGGGTGTCTGGTCTTGGTCTTGGTCTTGGTCTCGGCAGGCTTGGTCTTGACTACAACACTGGTAGTAGTAGTAGTAGACTAGTAGAAGTAGTAGTAGTAATAGTAGTAATGGAGTAGTAGTAGAAGTAGTAGTAGTAGTAGTAGTAGTAGTAGTAGACTAGTAGAAGTAGTAGTAGTAATAGTAGTAATGGAGTAGTAGTAGAAGTAGTAGTAGTAGTAGTAGTAGTAGTAGTAGTAGTAGTAGTAGTAGTAGTAGTAGACTAGTAGAAGTAGTAGT
>JZLH01S0615737.1:5365-12865 GCA_001188425.1 Eucidaris tribuloides
AGGGAGGGAGAGGAGGGAGGGAGAGTTGCGCTTTGTATTTTAATTAAATTGCATTGTTAAGCTCAGCTCCTTGATGTTACCAAAATTTCACCGTGTTGTGTCATGTATTTGTGATAATCGAATTATTAAATCGACTAAATGCCTGATCTGCCGATTAATTCATATTAGCAAGTGTATCGATTACCAGAACGGCGGCAGGCTAATCGATTATCGATAATCGATATTACTCGTCGCAGGGCCTAATTGTTATCGCATGAGTTTTTAAGGCAACTTCTCTGTCCAACTGGTAAATGGCAATTGATAGTATTTTTTTTTTGGGGGGGGGGGTGGGGGAGATTCATTCATGGATTAAATGTTGATAAAATTCTGTCTTCTCCATACTTTGATTACTACTGCATAATTACTTGCTAAAGTGTATGTATCTTTATTTTTTTTAAATAAAACTATCTCAAAATAATAACTCCCACATAATGTAGGCCTACATGTATGTAGACATACATGTAGCAAAGAGAATTATGAAAAACAAATTGCAATGCACTACATTACATGCATATGTACATGTACAGAATAGGCTACATGTATAATGCAAGTCATGCTGAATACAGCGGTCTCCACGGGGTACTCCTGTTAAATGGGTAAATATAACAAAACACTTCTTACAGTATGCATCTTCATGAAATTTACTCCACTCAATAGGGTACTCATGTTCAATGGATTAAAAAAATGCCTTGCAAAAGCCTTGCAAATGCCTACACTTGTAAAGCAGAGATCACTGTACCAGTATTACATGTTTATTTCGCTGGTGTGTATTTGAAAATATCGAGCATTCATGTACTACATGTATTCTCACTTTCTCAGATCAGACCAGAGCAGCAAAACTGTCATCTCACTGATACCGAACAGCATCAATTTTGTGACGTCACACAGCGTGTTTCTCCACTCACCTACATGTACATAATTGCAGCTGCATGCACAAGAATAGCTTCATGGAAAATGGCAAAGGTTGCACAGTGAAGATGTGGTTGTACATAATACACATTGCACAGTGCAGTACAGACGTATGCAGCCTGGAATGCCACACTAATGCATACATGTTCCAATTATTATGCGGTACTGACAAAGTGTGTGTGCATGTGTGTGCCTGCCTGTAATGTGTGTTGTTGTGTTTGTTTTTGAAGATGTGTGCATGTGTGTACTGTAGGTGTCTGTACTATGTACACATGAAATTTTGCACATGTATGACTATGAATAAGCACACAGTCATTGGGGCAAAAGGGGGGGGGGGTGAAGTAAGGAGTAACCTGTGTATTTTTTCAACTACATGTAACTATACATGTAGCTACAGGCTATCCGTATTTCACTACAATAATGTACAGGCTGCCCGTTTGATAATTGTATACTGCGGGAGAGTAAGGTCTACATCAAGTACATCAAGATAAACCAATTTGACATTATATTGATTAACGTCTTGTGTGGCTGGACTGGTGGTATGTATGTGCCTACCCAAGATCCAGACATTCAATTGACTGTCAAAATGTGTAGGCCTACAGTGTAACCTATAAAGAAATATCGTGCTCTCTCGATATAAAGAAGTCCTTGGGACCTATCAAATTTGTTCTTTACAATGAAATTTCTTATTGCAAAAACAATAAAATACAAAGGAAATCCACGATAAGGGACCAGTGATTTCACTTCTTTGTAATGAAATTTTGTTATATCAGTGTTTTTTATCATGAGAGTGCACTGTAATGAAATATTTTTCATGAAAAACTAGTTTTATTTTTCGATTTGGACATCTGCAAGCTGGCCTAACGAAATGGATGAAATATGTGATACATTTAATTACTGGGATGTACTGAAAGAAAAAAATAACTTGTCTAAAGCTATCTCAAGGAGAAAATTGAGAACTTAATCAAATTTATGGAAATGTGGAGTGCTTGCACAAATACATGCTAGTCTTTAAAGCTCAGAACAGAAGAAGAAGTAGAGACAACATTTACATCGCGGACGAGTACTACCGAATGAAATTTGAAGACATCAAATATCACGTACTGTATTAAAACACACATCTCAGCATTTTAATTTTATTTTTCTTTAAAAACATTAATAAAGTGCACAATTATGTATATATTTCTGTATCATGAGTGTGCAGCACTCAAAACCAGTCAAAGTTTAAATTCAACATTTCTTCCCCCCCCCCCAAAAAGGGCAAATACCAAGTTTAACATTTGAGATTTTCTAGAAATGTGTACCACTTTTTCCTCTTTGCCACGAGCGATTAAAATGCCGGCCGGCCCAGCCCACGTGTCTGATCCGCGTGCTTTGAGACTGAACTGAGCCGGCGTTTTATTTCGGTCACATGGTTCCTTTTGCTGGCACGGTCCCTGGATAAGGAGGCGTGATTCACTGTACATCAGAGCAACCTCGGCCTTATCAGAGACGGGAAGGTCAAAAGGTCATTGATAAAAGTAGGGATCTACTTAACAACTTCACAAACTTTCTTCCATGACCTGCTGCTATTAGGTCGTATATGACTTCATGTGTATTTAAATTTAATGTTTGATTTAGATGGATTGTGTTTTCTGTCTTACTGGGGGGGGGGGGCGGCAGAGTGGTAGGGGGAAAATGTGCAGGCCAATCCCTGTTACCTATTCTCTCATTAACAAATTAATTATCCTGATTGATTCTGTTATCATCCGGAATCCGGATGACTTACATGGTCATCAATATGTTCATGCGGAAAACACAGAAGATCATACATGTATATCTCACCAGCAGATTGTGTTGTGTATTCCTGAACTCACTTTACTACTTTGTTTGGTTCTTTTTGTTCAATCTCTAAGGGTTTTTTTTCTGTATTAGGATGAAATTCATTCACCTTAGTCCAGTTAAGTAAGTTTTTGTTACTGGTACCCATCATAATCAATCAATCATAACACCGATACACTGTAACATGCTCAAGTAGACTAGTAAGAACTAAGTAACCAAGCCACTATGGGTCAGTCTGGATATGTGATGAACTATGTATAATGCACCTGCACAAATTAATTTTAATCAATTGATTGAACTAATTTAATTGAAATGAATTGATTTGATTGATTTAACTGATTATCAATAGACTAACCATTCACATCTGATTGAAATTAAAGACGCTATATAACACCGTGGAAGACCCATTTAAAAAATTATCGAACTTTGCAAATCACATATCGACCGTGATTTGAATGACAAATAAACACCCTAGAATACAAAATGACCGTTATCGTCAACAGGCACATAAGGCAATACGAAATGCACATGAATTCCTATCAGGCAAGAAATCGCAACACAGCAGTCTATGGGGGAAAGCTGAAATGATCTCTCAATGATTGTCACTTTTTAGAAGCACTTAATGATCGTTTTAAACTGCAATTTTTTCAGGGCTTCATTTTTAGACCTTATCGAAGACACTACTAGCAGTAGGAATCATGTAGCTCACATTTTTTTAAAATGGAAACATTGTTATACAGTGCCTTTAAATGGGGAAATGGAATTACGGTGTATTTGTATGTAGGCCCCCTACATGTAAGTAAATACCTGTGTAATCATCTTGAATTAAGACAACTAGAAAAGTAGTAAGACTGAAATTTCTCTCACAAATTTAGGACACTTATGGAATTTGTTTTACTTCAACTCTAAAAGCCAGCAAATGCAGGATGTGGTATATAACACAACTAAACTTTCAAGACGATCACTTGGAAGTTGGAAAGATGGCCTGACAAGTCAGGCAAAACAGGTTGCATGACTAAATCAGAATATTTCACTTTTTGTTCATATTTGTGAGACATGAGACGCTGACGCTGTGAAAACAGGATATCTAATTATGGACCACAAAGTCACAAACCTCTCACAGGCCAAGTAGGAGGCTCATGACTACAGCAAAGGAAGTGCTTTGGTGCATGAATGTTGGCACACAGGATGAACTGAGACCCCGGTTATATACGACCTGCTTAAAAAAGTAAAAGCGCTTCAAGTACGGTCTCAAAATGGTGCAGCAACCGTGTAACCACAACTGGCTGACACAAATGTGGACCAAAAGCGATCTGAAAGCATTTTTGTACAAGCTTAAACAATCTAGAGGTAGTCCGAGACCGTTCTCAGACCATTTTGAATGTAGTGAAACCATAATGTTCTAAAACTGGCCAAGCTCAAGAAGCTACAAGCACATAAACTGGGTCAGCCTAGCCTAAACTGCACAGACATGACCATGGAGTTGGCATGGCTTAACCACTATTTACTGGACGCGAGACGGCTCTCTCGACAGCACTGTAACCACACCAGTCAGAGTTGAAGCTTGTTCTGAAGTTATTGTTTAATCGAACAGGACTGAGGCCTTTCTCAGAATGGTTATGGCGGTGTAATGGGGGCCTAAGATATGATTACTGAAGTTGTTACTTTGTATTTGAAAAATTAGAGGATTTGAAACAATATCCCAGCCAACCTTGCACAACTTTTAAATTTTTAGTTACATTGTACGTTAATGTCAGTGGCAAAGTTCATGCTCATTTCTCCTCGAGCAAACAAATTTAAGACGAGTCCTTCCAGCTTAGTTGGTTCTGGGACAGTTTCAAGTCCTGCTGATTCATGTTTTGCCCTAAAACAATACAGTTCGCTGATATAAATTTGCATCACAAACAACACTGTGCAGTGTATTCATATGAATGCTTTGGTTTTTGTTTTGTAAAATTGCAGCCCTTCTCCTCCTGATCAGTTTTTGTTGTTGTGTGTATGTTTAACTCCTAACATGCCAGAGGATTTAAACCTATATGGACTTTATGTGTATTATGTGGTGCAGATCTGCGACTTTGGCACATTAAGAGTTAAAGAAATGATCAACACTCCCTTCCTCGGGGGGGGGGTGGGGGGGTACTTGTAGATCCCAAGCTTGCTTGCAGAATACTGTAGTCCGAAGCCACAGGATGAGGGACTTTATGAGTCAATACATTGCGAGCCAGGGCCGAGTGATGGCGTCACTCCATCAACTACACTTGACATTCGAGAGAAAACCTCCTCTGATGTAAAATTCTAATTTCCAATTTCCTAATGACCAAACTGAACTGCACTGGTCTAGAAGTCAGTTTAACTTCAATAAAATTCATGTTCAGTACTTTTCTAGCACATGAATCTTCATTTGATTTCTTTTCTCTCCTTATATTTTATGCTGTCATCCCACTAATTTTGTTGTCTGAAAATATTTTATGATGGACTGAATGTAGGTTTACGCTAGAGCAATATATCATCATGAACAAATCTTGCCAGAAAGAAATACAACAAAAGACATACACAATAATCTCATCATCTTTATAATCACTTACATTCATTATTATTTATTACCATTACATGTACATGCCATTCCATCAAATACTGTAACTAATTACACAAATCCATCAATCTGAGTAAAGTGACTGAACTTTATTTGCTCATTTATTAGACATGTCATCTTTTTTTTCTTTTCATAAAAGTAACATTTGTAAAATTCAGGGCAATCAGCAATTACTCATTCAAGCCAATTATCCTCCTATCAATAAGATTACAAAAGAACCCATGCACTGAGTTGGTTGCATTAACAATCTACTGAGACTTCACTGTAACTTTGTTCTGACTGGAGACAATGATGATGAATGTGAGGAGTGATCCTATTCATCCCATTGTACTACAAGGAGACAATAGGGACCTGCTACAGTATCTTTGTATTTGTGAGAATAGGCAACCAATTTAAGAGGATTTGAGCTCAACAAATTGTGCAGTGTGCCCACATGGGTAGACCGACTACAATAATGGCTACCCCATTTCAGTATGTATTCTCTAGCTCTTTACATGCTGAATTTATTTTGAGGGAATAATAAATAATGACAATTGTTCTTTTCCCATTTTCTTTGAATTTGGCTGTCCTTTATGTCGTAATGAAAAGTTATTTTTCTATAGATCTTACAAGCAAACTAGCCATTTTTTTAGGGTCTCCTGTGCAAAAGTGAAGAAAAAACATAATTATTACGATTGTTCAATTTAATTGTACAAATGTGCACAGGAGACTCTTTAGCATGCCAAGGGTTACCAGGGATTCTCAAATAGTTGACGAGTACGGCTGCACGCCACTTGTTGTGGTGCATATTTGTACAGTAGTTTGTTTGAATTTGTATTTCTGTTGTTTACAATGTTAGAGCCATAGACTCTGTGATACTGTTTATTTCAGGTATCTGCTTGTTTATTGTTTTTTATATGTTTATTTTGGCACATATCCGTGTGTTCTTTCATATTTTGGCATATATAAAACATCGAAATACTGAGAATCTTACATCCTTTCTGATAATTATGCAATATTTCAATGTTTTTTGGATGACTTAATCGAAGATTTCTGCTTCAAAATGAACCAAAACGGTTATCCTAAACCTAAAATGAAAATCGGTTTTGATTGGAGACGGTCGGTTACCGGACGGTTAACCTTTTGACTACAGCACTTAGTGCCAAGTTAAAATTGCAAATTATAGCCCATAGGCCCAACACCAATTTTAATTCAGACAGAACCCAGTGATTTTGTTTGAATCATTTGTTTTCAATTTGCATCCCTATAACAAATTTCCCTTAAAGGCATCATATAACACTGTTTTCAGTTTAAAAAATCTGAGCTACATGATTCCCTATGTTACTGGTGTCTCTGATAAGGTCTAAAAATGAAGTCCTGAAAAAATTGCAGTTTAAAACGATCATTACATGCTTCTAAAAAGTGAAAATCATTGAGTGACCATTCCCGTTTTCCTCCATAGACTGCTGTGTAGCAGAATTTTCTATCAGCTGAGATTTAATTCATGTGCCGATTTTGATCTGTATATATTTTATGAGTGACCGCATAACACTCTAAAGTTTTGTGTTCTAGGGTGTTTATTTGTCCATCCAAACATTACTGTCCAAACATTACTGTAAGATAGCAAAGTTTGACAATTTTTTAAATAAGGCTTCCACAAAGTTATATAGTGTCTTTAATTTATGAAATGATTCACCTTTTCCCCCTCCCCAAATTGAATGGGCATGAATGGACCGAGATAGTCTGGGTTTCAGGCTGGTCCTCAGAAGAAGGGACAAACTGTTATTTTTTTTGTCCATCTCCAAATTAGAGATATTAACACCAACACAAACTTGACATTTTTACATACACATGTATGACATAAATGGTACCCTGGGATACCAAGTACAGTAGAAATCTGCCATTTTGTTGAATTATTGTTGTTTTTTTTTAGCACTGTACCCTGCGACTCCCTGGGTTACAAAACTGTGTAAAAGTTATGTTTGAAATGTGGAAGTCTTAAGCTTCATTTTCACCCACTTTTCGTAAGTTAAAATGTCTTTTTCTGTACACTTGCACAGCCTCTGCATCAAATTCAAAACCACCAATTCTCAGACTATCATAACCAAAGAAAATACATTTTTGGACACAAGAGGGCACTACATAATGCAATACACCAG
>JZLH01S0615737.1:17865-23993 GCA_001188425.1 Eucidaris tribuloides
TGTGGGCGGGTGCAACTTTGCACCTTTTAAATTTCATGCCTTTCAAACAAGTTGTTGTGAAAGATTTTCCGGGGCTCGTCCGACATAGTTATGTAAACTGGATAGATCAGATCAATCGAATAGCTCGTCTCTACGTTCCCGGGAACGAATCATCCATAAAATAACGAAATCGGCCTATAGGTGCAAGTTTGCACCTCAAAGTTTAGAAATAATACATTTTAACACAATTTTATTAGGTACAAGTAAGCAACGGCTTGAAAGCGTATAGTGTTTAAAGCGTCCGCCGATGTCCGGAAGGTCTCGGGTTCGAACTACAGTCGGGACGATACACCAACGACTTTTATTATTTTTTTAAGGGGGCCCTGCATGCATATTTTAGGTGCAAAGGTGCAACTTTGCATTTTTCTAGAAGATGCTCCCAATGTGATATTGGTCTGCATCTCTGTAGGTGCAAAGTTGAACTTATTTTCCTCAGTGTGTAAGTTAAGCCATGCAATTTTATCTTTGTTTGAAAATATCCTCCCCCCCCCCCCATGCTTTGAGAGAGTTTTGGACGTCTGGCAGGTGGCTGGCGCAACTGGAAAAAAATTGGACCAGGGATTTGGAACGACAAAATTTTCGTCGCGGATAAACACCCCCTTTGAAAAACAATGTACATTTTTTGAGGTTTCAGGAAGGTATGGGTTCTTGTCTGTCTCCGTTCGGGCAAAATGTGTTCATCGTCATTATTTCTGGTTATTTTTGTTGGTGTTGATCGAAAACAAGATTCCCCGACAATGAGATTTTCCTTTCACTGCGAAAACAAAGAATATTGATCCATAATAATTCAGGGACCATTGCGGTACCGTTAAAGCCGAGAAAATCCACTCCAATTTGAAGTAAAATAGCAGCTCTCTTTTGAAGGTGATTTCTATTACTAATAAAAAGAATATTCACTGTATCAATGGAGTTTTGCCCCCCTCCCACAACATGAAAACGTTCATAACACGTAATGCAAGAATAAGCAGTGCACGGCACTACAAAATTATTATACTACACATGCATCATTTTAAATAAGTGTGTATTTCTCATTGAAATAAAATAAACACATAAAAAGGAGACTTTTTGGAAAGAGGGCAAAGGTTGCCCCCCCCCCCAAAAAAAAAACAGGATGTACGTTACAATGGATTTATAATTTTGAATAAACTTTAAGAATATTAATATCTCGTCCTTGGTATCGATAACACAATTCAATTACATTCTAGTCACAAAGGTATATCTCGTGTACTCTACTTTTTCATCCTTACCGTAAGAAATTTGATGTAAGCATTTTTTTTAATCACTTTAAAATTAAAATTGAAAAAGAGAGGTTTGGGGAAAAGAATGAGTATCAAGTTAGCCCAGTGGACAACCCAACGTCAACACGTGTCAACGTTGTGATGGGTTAGAGTCAGTAGCTTCAGTCTCTAGTGAAAACCCACTAGGCCATGGCTCATTCCGACAGAGTAAAGAGAATCGTGAGTTATGAATATAGCTCCCGGATATTGCACCATCGGAAAAACAGCGATCAAAGTGTAACGACTTTGACGCAGAGGGCAGAACACACAACTGGGAGATCTATCTTTCCTTCATCCAGTTTCTTTTTTCAATATAACACCTATGGGTGATTGATTGATTGATTGATTGATTGATTGATTGATTGATTGATTGATTGATTGATTGATTGATTGATTGATTTATCTTTTTATTTATTTATTTATTCATTTATTTATTTATTTATTTATTATTTATTTATTTGTTTATTTATTTATTTATTTATTTATTTACTTATGTATTTCTTTCTTCCTTTCTATCTTTCTTTCTTTCTTTCTTTCTTTCTTTCTTTTGATAGGGGGGCAGTTCCAAGCAAACTAGGACATGACCCCCAAAATTTCAAATTCATTGTATCATGACAAATTTGGTGTCATATGAAAGCTGGAAGTCTGAATTTTCAATATCTGTTAAAGGGACCGTAAAGTCGCAAGTCGTGGGCGTTTGGACCTGGCCCGACTCTGGTAATATTCGGGAATGCCCGTATACTTTCGGAAAACGAGCGCGCACGAATTGTGTGCAATTCCCTATGCAACACGTATTCACCCGAAGAAAGGCGAACTAAGCCCAACTGACTCATATCGGCAATTCTGTTCGCAGCTCCACGATTGTTGTTACGCACCACTGAATTCTACACTACGTAGCATAGATTTCAGTGTTACGCACTGCCTAGCAATAGGGGCAAGCGTAAGGTAAATAAACGTACATGGATTACGAGCGGCGCGTCCCTTTAATGGTTTGTGCTTTTTAGTGCATTTTAGGGTTAAAAATTTAATTTCTATTCAATTTCATTTAAAATTGCCAAATTTGCACCTTTTTGAGTCAAATTTCATGTGTAAGAAATGCACCTGGAAAGTGAAAATATACTTCGATTTTACTTTGTTATGAAAGCATGATACACTATACTTTTCACATCATTTTTTTGCTATACCGTCTTCGTTCCACATCAGTGAGCACAAAAGTGAATTCACCTCAAAATGTCACGCCGTAACCACAAAAATGCATATTTTAAAAATATACATTTTGACCAAAGCTCACTCCTAACAAGAGAGTTTTAAGAGAGACATCAGGGTGTCATGATGTGAGAGTGTGACCTGTTCTGTGAGGTCTTAATTGATATATGCAAATGAGTTCTTTGTCAGCAGGCTTTGTGCACTAGCATTTGTGTAAGGTTTTTAAGGATATTCCTCAGACCATGACATTGGGATCGTCTTCATTCACATCAAAAGATGTTTCCTGGCATTATAGCAGTATTCTGATTCTAGGGTCCTCGGTGGAAGTTAAAACAGTAGTCTGTTTTGAGCTAATGTTTTGTGTTAAATGTGTACTATCAGCTAGATTATATGCAAGTATACATGTAGAACACTAGTTGTGAAACATCAAATTTGCTTAACCCATGAATCGGTAAGAGGTTTTTGAAAAATTCTAGATTTTCATTTGTTTTTGAAAAAAAAAATCTTTAAAAATGTATGTGTTTTTATTGTTTTATAAAGTTATACACCATTTTGAAGAGCAAAAATTGAACTATTTCATAAAAATAACTCTGGTATGAAGAACTCAATCAATTTCACATTATGTAACACTAAAAATTTGAACTTGGAAAAATTGATAGTTTATCCAAAAAATATGGGAAATTATCATATTTCCTCATATTTTATGAATTTGTCTTCCAATTTCCTATTTGAATTTGTACATTCACATGTCAGGAACCTTTTTCAGCGTATTTGACCTTTGACCTACTTATTTGACCTTTGACCCCAATTGACAATTGAGGTCCTTATACATGTAAGGTATCTACCATGCAATTTAGTTGCAAATGGCCTGATACCAATGCCAGTAGAAAATTACAAGTTTATATCATTTGACCTCATTTAGCCTTTGACCTACATATGTGACCTTTGACCCCAAAATAACATTGAGGTCCCTGTCATACATCTACCACCAAAGTTTGGTTACAAATGGGCTTGTGGTTAGAGAGTTACGTAGTTTGGGCCCTTACGGGCCCGGCCCCCTGGGCCCCCAAGAGGGCTGCGGAAATTGAAGATATGATGATTTACATAACAGAGTTTTGATAATACTTAGTTTGGAATCAAAATAATACTTTGATAATACTTAGTTTGGAATCAAAACAAATTTCAGGGATGTTTTCCTATGTAGCAAGGGAGGCATAGTCAATTTGCATTGCCTGTGTGTGGATGTTTCAGATGTCACTCCGTAACCAGATATTGATTCACGTTTTAAGTCATTATTATGAAAATATTCAACCAATTTTCTTATGCATGGCGGCATATTAAACCTAGAACATCACAGAATCCAATCAATAACTTAAAGTTGTGATAGCCATTTGAAGTTCACAGAGTTTGAGCAAAATGTTTTCTTGTCAATTATGCATGTCTATTTTACGTCACGCCGTAACCATGATTATGAATATTCATATCTCATTTATTCAATGGATCACTGTAATTTTTTTTTGGCATTTTGAAAAGTGGGTACCAACAACTGTTGTCATGTACCATGTGTTTGTTGATAAAGATTAAAGTATTCATAATAAATCCGTTTGAATGCTGAAATTTGTTTCTGAATGTCACGCCGTTACCTTGGAACTGCCCAGGGCCTTCCACCTAGCCCCTTCCTCAACCCTAAAAAAAGAAGAAAATATAAAATAACGAGAAAAAAAATTATCTGGAAGAATATTAACGTCCAATCGGATTAATGATGACTTGTCTTTCCCAGAACTTGATTACAGTTTTATTTATTTATTTATTTATTTATTTATTTATTTATTTATTTATTTATTTATTTATTTATTTATTTATTTATTTGTTTATTTATTTATTTATTATTTATTTGTTTATTTATCTGTTTATTTATTTATTTATTTATTTATTTACTTATTTATTTATTGTTTTATCGTTTTTATTAATTCATTTGTATTTATTTATTTGATTCTTGTGAAGGATGTAGGTTATGATAAGAGCGGATTTTAGAACTTTGAGTAAACATTAACAATGTTAATATCTCAACACAATTCAGATTCTTTGTTTGTTTAGTCACAAGTAAAAGGTATACCTTCTCTACTCTACTTTTTCATCCTCACTAAGAGATTGTACGTAAGTTTATATTTTGTAAATCACCTTGAAATGAACAAAATATACATGTAATAAACACGCCTTTTTTAAGAGAGAGGTTGGGCAAAAAAAAAATAAAGTAACAAGTATCGAGTTAGCCTAGTGGACAACCCAACGTCAACATGTGTCAACGTTGTGATGGGTTAGAGTCAGTAGCTTTGGTCTCTAGTGAAAACCCACTAGGCCACGGCTCATTCCGACAAGCTGAAGAGAAAAGTTCCTTATGCATATAGCTACCGGATATTGCACCATCGCAAAAACAACGATCACAGTATAACGACTTGGACGCGGAGGGCAGTACACACAATTGAGATATTTCGTCTGGTGCTGCAGTGGTGCTGATGCAGTACTAATTCCACACTGATAATCAGTGATGCACAGCAAAAGCGCCAGTGTTGAAATAAACACTTTAATACGGTACAACGCCTTGAATTCCAGAGGAATAGTAAATTTTTGGTGTTATCTTTACACATTATCTTTGTTATTTTATCACTTTGGAGGTAAATTTTCGGTGTTATTTTAAAGTGATAGGCCAACATTGTGGAGCTTCAAGTTAAAATATTGTCAAACTGTGCTATCTGAGCTACACAGTAGTGTTCAAATGGGCAAATAAACACCCTAGAATACAAAGGTTTGGACATTTATGCTGTCACTGGCAAGATATAAATGAATAAACAATTAATACTCAGTGCGAGTAAAAAAAAATAGCCTAGATCGAGTAAGTTTATGGGAGGAAATGGGCAGGTGAATCCGGTCAACTTACGATTTTCACTTTGTTAAAGCACTAAATCATCATTTTGAAATACAATTTTTTTTCAGGGCTTCATTTTTAGACCTTATCAAAGACAATATGAGCATGGAGGATTATGTAGCTCATATTTTTTTAAACTGTGCTAAATGTTAGCCAGTGGCTATAATACCTTGTCTTTGCTATTTTACCACTTTGGGGGTTATTTTCACACTCGTTATAGGGTCAAACTCCTGGGTGTACGTACTTGTAACACCCGGGGGTGTGGTCCTCTACTAACACCAGTGTGCTAGTTTCAACGCCGACCTTGTGCATTAGCCCATTTTATTTTATTATCCTTGAATGAGAATCTTCCTCATTAAATGCCGATTCAGAAAATCAACAACATAAATTGCAATAAATTGAATATTGAATGTTAGACCAAAATTGGTACTGCGAATTTGTCATGAATTTGCGCACAGACGATTTGACAAATCACATCTAGTAGTAGTAGTAGTAGTAGTAGTAGTGGTGGTAGTAGTGGTAGTAGTAGTGGTAGTAGTAGTAGTAGTAGTAATAGTAGTAGTAATAGTAGTAGTAGTAGTAGTAGTAGTAGTAGTAGTGGTGGTAGTAGTGGTAGTAGTAGTGGTAGTAGTAGTAGTAGTAGTGGTAGTTAGTAGTAGTAGTAGTAGTAGTAATGGTAG
>JZLH01S0615737.1:24504-36788 GCA_001188425.1 Eucidaris tribuloides
AATTCACCTCAAAAGTCACGCCAGTAACCACAAAAAATGCATATTTTAAAATATACCATTTGACCAAAGGCTCACTCCTAACACAGAGAGTTCTTTAAGAGAGACATCAGGGTGTCTGATGCTGGAGAGTGTGACCTGTTCATGTGAGGCTTAATTGATATATGCAAATGAGTTCTTTTCAGACAGGCTTTGTGACTAGCATTTGTGTAAGGTTTTTTAAGGATCATTCGCTCAGGACATGACATTGGGATCGTCCTTCATTCACTCAAAAGATGTTTCCTGGATTATTAGCAGTATTCTGATTCTAGGGTCCTCGTGGAATTAAAACAGTTAGTCTGTTTTGAGCTAATGTTTTGCTGTTAAATGTGTACTATCAGCTAGATTATATGCAGGTTACATGTAGAACACTATTGTGAAACATCAAATTTGCTTAACCCATGAAGTCGGTAGAGGGTTTTTGAAAATTCAGATTTTCATTTTGTTTTTTGAAAAAAAAATTTTAAAAATGTATGTGTTTTATTGTTTTATAAGTTTACACCATTTTAAGAGCAAAAACATTGAACTATTTCATAAAATAATCTCTGGTAGAAGAACTCAATCAATTTCAACATTATGTAACAGCTAAAAATTTGACTTGGAAAAATTGATAGTTATTCCAAAAAATTATGGGAAATTATCATATTTCCTCATATTTTATGAATTTGTCTTTCCAATTTCCTATTTGAATTGCCTACATTCACATGTCAGGACCTTTTTCAGCGTATTTGACCTTGACTACTATTTGACTTTTGACCCCAATTGACAATTGGGGTTCTTATACATGTAAGGTATCTACCATGCCAATTTAGTTGCAAATGGCCTGATAACCAATGCAGTAGAAAATTACAAAGTTTATATCATTTGACGCTCATTTAGCCTTTGACCTGACATATGTGACCTTTGGACCCCAAATAACATTGAGGTCCTGTCATACTTCTACCACCAAAGTTTGGTACAAATGGGCTTTGCGTGTTAGAGAGTTACGTAGTTTGGGCCTTAACGGCCGCGGCCCCCTGGGCCCTAGAAGCAGGGCTGCGGGAAATTGAAGACGATAGTGAGATTTACATAACAGAGTTTTGATAATACTTAGTTTGGAATCAAAATAAACTTTGATAATACTTTAGTTTGGAATCAAAACAATTTCAGGATGTTTTCCTATGTAGCAAGGGAGGCAATAGTTCAATTTGCATTGCCTGCTGTGTGGATGTTTCAGATGTCACTCCGTAACCAAGATATTGATTCAGTTTTAAGTCATTATTATGAAATATTCAACCAATTTTCTTATGCATCGGCGCATATTTGAAACGCTAGAAATCACAGAATCCAATCAATAACTTAAAGTTGTCGATAGCCATTTGAAGTTCACAGAGTTTGAGCAAAATGTTTTCTTGTCAATTATGCATGTCTAATTTTACGTCACGCCGTAACCATGATTATGAATATTCATATCGTATTTAATTCAATGATCACTGTAATTTTTTTGGGCATTTGAAAAGTGGGGTACACAACTGTTGTCAATGTACCATCGTGTTTGCTTGATAAAGATTAAAGTATTCATAATAAATCCGTTGATGCTGAAATTTGTTTCTGAATGTCACTGCCGTTACTGGAACTTCCCAAGGCCTGTCCACCTAGCGCCTTCCTCACCCTAAAAAAAGAGAAAATATGAAAATAACTGACGAAAAAAAATTAATCTGGAAGAATATTAACGTCCAATCGGATAATGATGACTTTCTTTCTCCAGAACTTGATTAGCAGTTTTATTTATTTATGTATTTATTTATTTATTTATTTATTTATTAATATTTATTTATTTATTATTTATTTATTATTTGTTTATTTATTTATTTATTATTTATTGTTCTATTTTATTCTGTTTATTTATTTATTTATTTATTTATTTACTTATTATTTAATTGTTTATCGTTTTTATTATTCATTTGTATTTATTTATTTTGATTCTTGTGAAGGAGTTAGGTATGATAGAGCGGATTTAGAAACTTTGAGTAAACATTAACAAATGTTAATATCTCAACACAATTCGATCTTTGTTGTTTAAGTCACAAGTCTAAAGGTATACCTTCTCTACTCTACTGTTCATCTCACTAAGAGATTGTACGTAAGTTTATATTTTGTAAATACCTTGAATGAAACAAAATATACATGTAATAAACACGCCTTTTTTTAAGAGAGAGGTTGGCAAAAAAAATAAAGTAACAAGTATCGAGTTAGCCTAGTGGACAACCCAAGCGTCAACATGTGTCAACGTTGTGATGGGTTAGAGTCAGTAGCTTTGGTTCTATGTGAAACCACTAGCGACACGCTCATTCGACAAGGCTGAAGAGAAAAGTTCCTTATGCATATAGCACCGGTATTGCAGGCCATCGCAAAAAACAACGATTCACAGTTATAACGACTTGGACGCGGAGGGCAAGTACATCACAATGAGATATTTCGTCTGGTGCTGCGCAGTGGGTGCTGATGCAGTACTAATTCCACACTGATAATCATGGATGCACCAAAAGCCAGTGTGTGAAATAAAACACTTTAATTACGGTACAACGCATTGAATTCCAGAGGAATAGTAAATTTTTGGTTGTTATACTTTACACATTATCTTTGGTTATTTTATCATTCTTTGGAGGTAAATTTTCGGTGTTATTTTAAAGTGATTAGGCCGAACATGTGGAGCTTCAAGTTAAAATATTGTAAACTGTGCTACTGAGCTACACAGTAGTGTTCAAATGGGCCAAATAAAACACCCTAGGAAATACAAAGTTTGGACATTTATGCTGTCACTGGGCAGATATAAATGTAATAAACAATTAATACTCAGTGCGAGTAAAAAAAAATAGCCTAGATTACAGAGTAAGTTTATGGAGCGAAATGCGGCAGTGTGATCCGCGCAACTTACGATTTTCACTTTAGTTAAAGCTCTAAATCTCATTTTTGAAATACAAGTTTTTTTCAGGGCTTCATTTTTTAGACCTTATCAAAGGACAATATGAGCATTGGAGGATTTGTAGCTCATATTTTTTTTTTAAACTGTGGAAATGTAGCCAGTGGTATAATTGACTTGGTCTTTGGCTATTTGTAGCCACTTTGGGGGTTATTTCACACTCGTTTTAAAAAAAAAAAAAGGGTCAAACTTCCTGGGTGTAGCGTAGTTGTCAAGCACCCGGGTGTGCGTCCCTCTACTAACACCTAGTGTGCTAGTTCAACGCCGACCTTTGCATTAGCCGCATTTTATTTTATTATCTTGAATGAGAATCTTCCTCATTAAATGCCGATTCAGAAATCAACAACATAAATTGCAATGAAATTGATATTGAATGTTTAGACCAAAATTGGTACTCGCGAATTTGTCATGAATTTGCGCACAGACGATTTGACAAATCAACATCTAGTAGTATAGTAGTAGTAGTAGTAGTGGTGTAGTATGGTGGTAGTAGTAGTGGTAAGTAGAGTAGTAGTAGTAATAGTAGTATATAATAGTAGTAGTAGTAGTAGTAGTAGTAGTTTGTGGTGGTGGTATAGTGTAGTCAAGTAGTGGTAGTAAGTATAGTATAGTGGCTGGTTAGTAGTTAGTAGTAGTATGAGTAGTAGTAGTAGTAAGTAGTAGTCGTAGTGCTGGGTAGTAATGTAGTAGTAGTAGTAGTAGTGGTAGTATAGTAGAAGTGGTTGTAGTGTAGTAGTAGTAGTAAGTGTAAATAGTAGTAAGTGTGGTACTAGCTAGTTAGTTGGTATAGTCAGTAGTAATATAGTAGTAGTGGTAGTAGTAAGTAGTGGTGTAGTGTTAAGTAGTAGGCAGTAGTAGTAAGTAGTACATGTACGTAGTATAGTAAGTGGCTGGTTGAGTAGTAGTAGTAGTAGTAGTAGTAGTAGTAGAGTAGTAGTAGTAGTAGTGTGGTGTAGTATAGTAGTAGTAGTAGTAGTAGTAGTAGTAGTAGTAGTAGTAGTAGTAGTATGTGTAAGTGGTAGTTGAAGTGTAGTAAGTAGTAGTGTAGTAGTAGTAGTAGTAGTAGTAGTAGGTATAGTAAGTAGTAAGTATGGTAGATATAGTAATGGTAGTAGTATAAGAGAGGAAGAAGGAAGGAAGAAGAAGAAAGTGTGTTGTCAAAAAATTAACCAGTCAGTAATTAATGGAGGGTGGCAGTTGAGCAATGCACGAAAAATATGGAAAGGATCGTAAGCAACAGCATCAGTTATGCCGTCGGTCTACGTGATGGTCTTCTTTATGAAGCGAGGCATTCCAGGCTTTCCATTAAAGAAGACGATGCTAGCTACTCTCCATTGCATCGCGGTTTTGTCTGGTATGTGGGCTGGCATGGCAAGTCGGAGGCACAATATCTAGGCGTTCTGTGACCGAGCCGCTGAGAAAAATTTGCGCAGTTTGGAAATTGCATTGCCTCCTAAAAATGGCCCTAGAATCAACACGCCTTACTCAAAATCAATGATCTTGGTATCATTTATTGGACAAAGAATGTTCTAACCAACAAAATAAAATTAATGACATTTGCCAATAATGGTGAAGAAATTAGCGATTATACTCTAGCATTCTTTCTGGGCCACCCTGTATAACATTGTCAAATTATATCTGACAGTATTTGAATGGACAAATTAACACCTCGAACACAAAAGTTCAGACAGTACTTGTAAAATGTGTACAGATAAAAATTGGCATATGAATTATTCTCAGCCGATGAAATTCTGCAACACAGCAGTCTATCATGTCTATGGCGGAAACTGGAATGGTCTCTCAATGAGTTTCACTTTTTAAAGCACTTACTGATCGTTTTTTTACTGCATTTTTTCAGGGCTTCATTTTAGACCTTAACAAAGACTCTAGTAGCATGGGGAATCATGTAGCTTACATTTTTGTTAATGGAAATATCATTATACAATGCCTCCCCTCCCCCGTCCCTTGTTTGTTTGTTTTAAAATCACGACCTGTCCAATAACTTGCTGGCCATCCACATACCTGTTCATTCAGCCTTTGCAGGGGGGGGGGCCAAAAAAGGGCACTTTCATGTAAAAAGGGGCATTGGGCACATGCAGATATTTTTACTATCAATTTCAGTTTTCTGAATGTAGTTGATGTTTTTTTTTTCGCTGTAATGTAATTTGAGCGCCCCATTTTCTTTTAAGGGAGCTACCATTATTAAAATATGATATGTATGTGGATTTTTCTTTTGTAAAACTGGCTTTATGGTCTATTTGTAGTGTGATAAAAAAATGAAGAACATCAATCTAGATCAAACGAATCCATGGGAAACAATGAACTAACACGTTTTGGAGGGCAGAAATGGAAAAAAAAAACCAAGCAACTGGTATATGTTTTGTTGTGAAAAATAGGAATGGGTATTCTCTTGAAAAATGTTTCACTTGATCTTCATTTTCTATTATTTAGTATTTTGAGAATTATAGTTTGGAATGTACATAGTCTGTTTCCACGGCGAGTGAGAGCAGCAAGCAGTGGTTTTCGAAAACAAAAAATGAATCCTTAATCGTAAAAATTGTGTCTTCTCTAGTTCATAGTTCTTGCCTTATGTCCATTATACATAAGCCGTTTTTATTTTATTTTTTTGTAATAGATCCCCATTCAGACAAACATTAAAAGATAACTAAAAAGCAAAATTTTGTTATTTAATGAAGTATGACTCTGAGCATTATCAATGCCTGACGTTTTAGTAGTAACTGCTACCAACCACCCCTTCTGCACGATATTGGATCCAAATTATACACATGCTTCATAAATCATACAGTCCTGAGCACACACTTTGAAAAATACCACTTAACGCAAAGTTCTGTTACAGAAAAAGGGCACTCTCCCCTTTTGAGAAGTGATTGTTATTGAAGAAGAGAAGGAAAGGCGTCACATAGTTCTCTCACGATTAATAATTTTTGTCGCTTGAAGAGCACATAAAAATAGGGCCATGTTATCAGGGGAAACATGGAGAGAGCCCAATTTTTGCCATCCCCGAGGTCACTAAGGGGTGAGGCCAAATGCCCCTTTCAAGCACAAACTGTGTCCCTTCGTCTGTTCGTTGAACTTATTTACCCGAGTATGCCCTTTCTGTACTGTATGACGTACCCGTCAGGGGCTCAAAAAATAAGAAAAAAAAAGATAATAATATATAATGAATAATAAATAAAAGAAAACCCCAAAATGCGTAGATTAAAAAAAGTGCCCCCTCTGCCCCCTGGTTCCGCGCTCCTGAGCTTTTTGTTCCAGCTCGTAAATTAGCCAATTTAAACAATGTAGTATATCACAATTCTAGCATGTAAATACATTTCAACGTTACTAACAAAATTAGTTAAACAAAAACAACACATTCACGCACGTGCACTTAATGCGTATACGATTATCTTTAAAAATGAAAGCTGTACTCTGATTTTGAGGGATTCTCTATAACAAAACAAAATAGTCTAGATAATATCAGATATGAATTGCGTTTGTCAACCAAAACAAAACAAAACAAAACAAAACAAAACAAAACAAAACAAAACATAACATAACATAACATAACAAACAAAACAAAACAAAACAAAACAAAACATAACACAACAAAACAAAGCGAATACAATAAGCAAAATGGAAGATTTTTTTGGTTAAATCACGATAACATGTAAATCATAACAAATTTAGCTATTGAGTTGGTATATAGATCTATTCATCCTGAACGAATGAATAAATGAATGAATGAATAGATAAATGAATGAATAAATACATGAATGAATGAATGAATGAATAAATGAATGAATGAATAAATGATCCCTCCCCTAAATTGAACCAATGACCCGAATATTTTAGACAAATAATCTTCAAGTTATAATTTATTCTTCTTTCTCAATTCTAATAGCGGTTTACTTTTGTAAATATCCTAAAATTTATACTGTCATTCGACTTTTCGGTACATTGGATATAATAATGTGGAGAGAAGGCCATCATCTTTAATTAGTAGCCGTATCCTCCTTACCACTGTCTTATGAAGATAGGAGGTGCTTTCTTCTTCGCGGGGTGGTGTCTTCTTTCTGAGACAGCTTTAAAGGAACATATTGGCATTTTTGTTTGATGGAAGTCTTTCCAAACCATCAAAACCGTTTCACGGGAAATATGAAACCGAATTAGGATCCTAGTGTGAATTAACACCCCACCCCAGTAGGGGGCGAAACAAAATGTTAAATGTTATGTTCCAGCCCCCCTGTTGTGGGTGCGCCTGCATTTGATAATCTTTCCGCCTTGGAGGAGAAGGAGAAAGAATATTCATTGATTTCTTTTCAAATAGTTTGTCATTTTCCGATAATAAAGTTCATGAGGACATTATTACAGAAAGACCCCTTCAACTCAAATTGCATGCGTTATAATGTACTTGAGTAGGGAGGGAGCTACCAAAATGTATATAACTTACCTGTTATACGTTCCATCTTCTCCAGTACACGAACATTATCTATATCCTGACACCAGGAGGGTGAGAGGATGAACATTACGTACTTGTTCAAAATCATTTCATCTTCCACACGATCATTATCATATTATCGGCACCCAGAGATCTTCCGCGTATGCCCCTGCTGGGGGACCGAAGATGGCGTCTCTAGCTTTCATTCATTTCCATACATTTCACACATTTCCACACATTTTTTCCACCGCACCCCCCCCCCCCCCCCCCCCCCCCCCCGGCCCCCCCTCCCCCCCCGCCCCCCCCTCAGCAGATTTCGTGGGAATCAATCACAATAACTACTGAGCAAACTGCACGTCAAATTGGTGGCAATTTTTACGTTGTCAATGTACAGCGGATCTGTAGCATAAATGCCTACTATATAATTCATTTTAATCAACCAAAGTGGTATACCACATGAAGTGGTCAAATTGGTTGTGAACTAATTATGTTACACATGACTTTGAACTTTTTAAGTTTTTAGTCATCCTTAGCTCATATCTCTGAAAATATGAGTCTGTGAGACTTTGACCTGATAAGGTTATGTTTCTACGTATAAATAAGTTATTGATTTGTTTGTACAAAAGGAACATAAATTAGACGATAACCCCTTTATCATAAGGCCATCGCGGTATACCGGTGGCGGAGTCGTGTAGCCTTTAAGGAGGGGCCGAAACTAGTGTTAATCTTACAGTAACCCCCCCCCCCACCCCCCCCCCAAAAAAAAATAGTGCAGCTAAAAAAAGTTATACAGGTTATGTCGAAAATGAGGAGAGATACAACTGCAGTAATGATTTCTTTTAGAGTAAATACGATCAGACGGGTACCTGATATATCGCCCCACCCCCCCCCCAAAAAAAAGACCACAGCTGTATATATTGTAATATGACATGGAATTTGGCAGTGGGAATTTCCAGTATTTGAATGGCCTATGATAGTCTTCATTGCAGCAGTTATGAACACAATCCATAGCTCCATAAATGCAGTCTAGAATTGACTAGCATGTTTTTCTAACCCGCCCCCAGTTGACATTATTGCATGCGGGCATAGCATTTTAGTAAAATATTCAAGATTGTGGTACCGCAAAGGTGAATGGCGTTAGTATTCACAATTAAAACGATGAAACACAAACTTGTATAATATATGATACTTTAAATTGACCTTTTCCCAGTAAATCATTGCTGAGTCTGCGCATGAGCATTTGGTATTTTGCAAACGTGTGCATGCCATATAGCCACGCCCACCACGTACACGAGACTGTACCCATGGCCAGAGTGCGTTCATTTTCAACCTTGCAAGATGGCCGCACGCTTGGAAAAGACGGGAGAGGTAAAGTTGTAATCTACATATTGAAGTTTTACATAAATCATTGGACATTGTAAAACAATACAATGGAAAAGAGTAGATGCATTTATAAATGATTTTTATAATCTTGTTGGCTTCGCGGTTTATGATTCGATGTAGTTTTATTTTGTTTAGGGACCTTAAGGTACTGGTAGACCAGTATGAAATTTATAGTTTGCAAATGATTTACTTTCACTAAACTAATTAAAAGTATTCAAAGTTTGCAATATAAAATCGCTTGTTATATATAACTTCATGTAAAAAAAGTTCGTGAAAGGTTAAATGCTTTTAGAATAGATAACAAAATCCAAGTTAAATACAGCTAGAGGCTCTCAAGATTGTAAGATATACTGCAATATATAACTTGAGTTGAGACATTTTTGCGAAAATGATATAGAAAATAATATGATGTAAGAAAAGGTAGACTAATATCTGTATATTTCTTCTCAAACCCATTCTTCATCATTCAGAAAATATTCCAAATGTTATCATTTGCAGTTGACAATGCATTCAAAAAGTTGCTTTATATTGAGCCAAATCAATTCAAGTAACTTCAATTTATCTCAGAAACATTTGCTCAACAAAACATCAAGTAAACTTGAGGATGAGGATCCAGGCGTTATCATAAATACACTCAGAAGAATTGTGATTTTGGGGCAAATTTACCCACTTCGTAAGTACTACGTTCCAATCTGTTCAGAAAGTAATGATTTACTATATTCTCGGGGTATTCTGGATCTTGTTTAGCCTATTGAAATACATGGGTAATATCACTAATTCCATCTTCTTAATTTATTGCTACACCATTTCATGATAAACATACCAGGGCACATTTCTTCTTCTTCTTCTTCTTCTTCATCTATAGTTTGCATAAGACAAGAATACTAGTAGTTTGCCCGTCGTTCATATTGAAACAGAATGAGACGAGTTGAAGGGAACATTTAGCTTCTGTCTGATGGATGAAATGAACAAATGATTTCCTTTCATTTGCTCTTTATGAATTACCGTCTAATCCGGCGTTGTTTGTAGCATTTAGAAAGCTGGTCAAAATTCCATCCAAATATCCTGAGGCCTATTGGAGTTGAATTTCACCCATGTTTATTTCATTTTTCGCCATTGTGTATAACGTGTGGGCAATCTCGTGAAGGAGTTGGCAATAGGAAACAAAGACGGTTTACCATACATTATTTTTTTGAAAGGCAATTTGACCAATGTTAAGCATTTCTTATCCCTACGCTTGTTAATGTATTGTGGGTGAATTTGAGATTTGAATTTCAATATAGAAGTTTAAAAATTTGGTTAGTGTCCTGCAATTATTGTTTTTTAATAAAATGATTCTAACCATTGTGTTATGATGCAAATTAGTTAATACCAAATAGGTGCTATGAAATGAGATAAAAAAAACAACCACCAATGATTCTATGGATCCAAGATCATCATTCAACTTGGTTATTCGTCATTTCATTGTAAATTGTAATTGTGTGTATTTCAACCTCAAAATCGAGTTCATCTCTTTTACAACCCGTATAAATATACACCATGGTGTTACCACGGTTTTTTCCATGGTTTTTACCATAATACCATGGTTGTACCATGAAACCATGCACACACAGAAACATTTTACAAAAATTAAGTCAAAAATGTAAAATAGGAACTCCACAATTTGTTGTGTAAATTTCACCTATGAAGTGAATTTTACATACATTTATGTAAACTATATTTTCATAACATTTTTGTAGATTTTACCTAACATGTAAATTTTGGAAATATTATGTAAATCATCATATTAAATAACATAATGATTTAAATAATATTTGTAAAATTTACATGTTACGTGAAAATCTACAAAAAATGTTATGCAAATATAGTTTACATAAATTTGTTTAAAATTCTTTTCTTAAGTAAAATTTACACAACAAATTGTGGAGTTCCTATTTTACATTTTTTTGCATTTTTTAACTTAATTTTTGTATTTTTTTCTGTGTGTAAATTTGCCGAATTTACCAAGGTTTTATGGTATGGAAAAATCATGGTTTATTTTCATAAGAGTTAAGAGATCTACAAAATATTTATCTACACACTACTCAGATATCTACGTTATACTTATCGCCGTTTTGAGTAAAATATAGTCAGGATTAGACAGTCAGCGTTACAATTTGTACGAAACTTCACGAATGCATTTTGCTTTTGCATGCAAGGTGAATAAGATATGCACGATTTTGAGTGCTGTAAATTAATTCCACATAGAACGACCAGAAAATTCATAATTTACTCTGCCGTGTGGATGCGAGAGTAACTTGTGTATAGGGAGATCTATAGCCAGTAATGTCAGGATCGTTTTCCCCCTTTTAGAGGTGGGAGAGTACCTGCCCCATCCCCCCTGCCCTTATTAGGCGCATGAAGGGCGATAGACTTTGGTCGCACTCCTCAGACTGAAAGATATAAATTGACTGTTGTAACAGTACACAATGAAGCTTCATATTTCATCAAGTCCTTGGCTGATAATACTGATAACCTAGACATATTGTACTTTGCTCGTCCAACGTTCAAGGGTAATCAGATAATATCTAGGGTGACACTAACCCTAGGGCCCCCCGCATCTTGCATCGGAGATGAGGGGGACCCTGGGGTGACACGATATGAAGATCCGGCGACAATAGGGCGATTCCGTTTCGAAAATTTAGACATCTTTTTTTCAACATTTTTCAGTGTCGTGACCATACTTTCGAAACTAAAAGATAGATTGCAAAGTCATTTCATAATACTATGGGAAGGTATATATATACCACTGGTTAACTGTCCAGAGTGAATTCTTTTGACTGAAACAGAGGTAAAATTAAGTATGTCATACGGGGCACAAAGATGTTCTACGCGACTATTTCCATTCTTTGTCAAAGAGATGAGATAAATTTCTCTAGATGTCCAATTATTACATTAGCCTTCCACTAGTATTATAATTTGACTGTAAAAAATGGTCCTTTCCTCTTTCCATTTTTTGGGGTAAAAATGGCATTTTTATAACATGGAATCGCCCAATGTTGCTCCAGCAACGATATCAAATAAACATACCATTGAATAATATCTCCAAAGACAAGCAGAGTGATCATGTATGTCACCGAATTATGGGTTCAATTTTGGGGGAAAATTATTCATTCATTCATTCATTCATTCATTCATTCATTCATTCATTCATTCATTCATTCATTCATCCATCCATTCAGTATGGTTTTAATCATCATATACATGTATATCAGCTGAATAGCTGAATTGCACGTAATTTACCTATTATAATTGATAATTGAAACAATGATACAGAAATTAAAACTTGCGGAAGCACAAAATACGAAATCATTACATACGTTGAAATGAATTGCATTCTGTAATTGGATTTTATGTAAGCTTCATGTATTAGAAATAGATAAATAAAAGAAATAGCTCAGATTTGAATCTGATAAAATGCTT
>JZLH01S0615746.1:0-17162 GCA_001188425.1 Eucidaris tribuloides
GAGCGAGATAATTCGGTAGGCAGTAGACGCTAGCCCAAGTTTAGTCAAACAAATTGTCGTTAAGTGTCATTTTTTTAAGATGAAGTATTTTGCTGGGACACAAGCCTCTCCTACGGTAGAATGCTGCTGGGAATATGAACTCAGCGACAGTGAAGAATCACCGCGATAGGCTCCACGAGGCAGGAATCAGATGAAGGTATGCATGTCGAAAATGAATGAACATTGACAGACATTCTGGTGTCATGCTAGCGCATGGCACTTGTGTGTGTACGCTGTGTGTGTGTGTTGTGTTGTTAATGCGGTGCACGCTAGCGTTGTTGGTTGCTTATGTTTCGGTTTATGTTGGCGCTCAGTCAAATATGACTATTTTCGCCAAATCACATTATAATTTTATTCTCTACTACTGATTGTTCCGTCTTTAAAAGAACAGGATAACATAAGATATTAGATCTATTTTCATGAACATGAATACAAATAATTAACGGGTCTGAAGTTTGTAATTGTATTCATTATTTACACACGGCAATTTTGGCTATTCACAATTATATAACAGCGCAAATGTCTCTGCGCGCCAGTCTGATCGTTCGAATCTCAGTGCAGCGAAGGGCGCGTACTCGTGCTTGTGACAGCACGGTATAATTAATTGAAAGTCCGAGAGACTGGAGAGACATATAATAAGGGTAAAAAATATATAGATCTATAGATCTATAGAATTAGAAGTCTCAAACTGTACAAAATCAAGGAGAATTTGCTATTTGTAATTGAAGCAAAGAAAATAAAAATAAAACGAACATTGGTGGGCTGTGTTATTTGCTAGTATCCCAAGTGTGTACAGCTAATGAATTTTGGTGCGGTGGGCGTAATATTACATTATTATTATTATAATGTATATCAGCGCGGATTCTTACAGCTACGAAGTACTATTATTTTTTATTGATCAGGCAGAGGCTATGAGGGCAGGGTTGGCAGTTTCTTCCGCAGGCGTTTTTTTCGCGCTGGTGTTTTTCGCGTCCCGACCTTTTGGGTGAGTTTGGAGAATTAAGAGGTAAAAAATATATATAATATGAATAGAAAGTCTCAAACGTACAATCAAGGAAAATTTTGCTTTTTGTAAGAAAGAAAATAAAAATAAACAAACAGTGTTATTCAAGATTTTACATTTTATAACCACTCTCACTCAATCACCTCACTCACCATCTAAACAGGGCAGCTCTTTTGTTTTTGTTCGTCCTTGTTTTGGTTTATGAACTCTAAACAATAGTTTGTTTCGCTTCCTATTCATGGTCACTTCTCCATGCAACTAACATATACACTGAAACTGTACTCAGTTGATTGTATCTATAATGTAGCTCAGTTTATAGCATGGAGAAAATAGTCATCAATTAGCCTTGATGTGAAGGCAGAAAAAAAAATTCTTTTAGGGGCTACTTTTCATGTTCCAGCATATAACCTATGGCAATTTATAGGGCTTTTTGCCATTTCGGGGGCGAAATCCACGCCCGAGGCGCCGTGTATTTTTTCCTTGGTGTAAGCCTGTTGTGACCAGACACTTAATTAATTCAGCCTTTCTTGTTCAGAAGTTTTAAGAGAATTGCTTTTGATGCCAACGATATAACTAGTGATACAGTTACGGTTGCTGGGCAGAGAGGCACTCGTCAAAGTATGCTGATATGAATTAAAATCAAGTGTAGTTTTGGCGATTTTTGTTGTGTGTTATTTGAAAAGGTGAATTATACTCATCAGAAAGATCGAGTCTCTCTTTCTGTGATGAGGTATATTAGCATAAGCAGTAATGCCTTATAAACCCTTTTGGATAAAAATTGGAGTGCTAGCAATGTAAAATACAGGTCTAGAATCTCGGGGTCCCCAGATTTTTCATTAATCAATTTAAAAAAAAAAAATAAAGACATTCAGCAATCTTATTGGTGTGATATACCTTTGGGCATAAACCTTTCAAATGGAAAAAAATCCGCCAAAACTAAACTTGTGCTTTAAATATGAAAACAAGCTAAGTAGTTTTACACAATTCAAAAGCGGATTGCCAAAGATGTGTCAGTTGCTTTCCTAGGAAAATATAATTATACCAAGATGCTGAATAATAAAACAGACGAATAAATAGAGTTTAGGGTCCATTTGCAATACTTTACATGAAGAAGATCCATGCTAGCTCATGTACATACTAGTATAACATGCTTATGTGCCCTTTATTAGAGATCGTTTGGAAGGATGATTATTTTATTCAAAATATTAATTCTTGGAATTTTAAGATTGTGGCAAGTAGTTTTTTTTTTCTTGTTTGGTCTCTAAATATGTTGTTGGCCATAAGGTGGGTCGATATAGCCTATATCGGATATCGATATTAGGCGGGTCATGATCGATATTATAGAATATTCGATTTTTTTTTCAATTCCTATCTGAGGCCACGCCATTCTCCGGCGAGCCAGAAGCGCCGAAAAGCCCGATCTTTTCTGCCAGTAAAACACAATTAACGAATGTGTTTAACAGAGAGGAATACTGTCGTTACACACATGCAGTTGTTAATTGCCGGTTATTCATATTGAATTTATCATCACGCCACCAAATTTTAATTTTGTAAAAGCCTTGGAAGCATCCCCAAGTTATATATTTAACACCCGTGCCGAAATCATAGTTCTATTTGTAGCATCGATTCAGCTTTTTAATAATGTAAGATTGTTACTGTTTAACGGCTCATTTTTATGGTCATATGCGATGTTCGAAATCATACAGCAAAATCGGATCGTGACGCGACACAAATGTGCCGTCAAAAACAACCACCAATTGTTAACAACAGCCTGAAATAATTTTGTTACAATCCATGTAGTTGTTAATTAGCGTTTATACAGAATACAATTTTCGACAGCCAATTTTATTTGTAAAGGCCTCAAGAACACATCGCACACTTATCTTTCTTATATCTCAAAAAAATCATGGTTTACAAGTCTGGCTCAATCGATCATGCCATTGATTCAAGACTGGTTCAACAGCGCCCTCAAGTTGAGGGGACATTAATTAATTGAGACATAGCATGATCGATTGTAACCATATTTTACTTGTGGATGTGTTCTAAGGCCTTTACAAATTCAAAATTGGCGTGCAAATTGCATCTGCACAAAACGCTAATTAACAACTGCATGTTGTAGAATTATTCAGGCTTTGTTAAGCAAATGTGGTCGGTTGTTTTGGAACGCACATGTCGCATCAACCGATTCCGATTTGTTTGATTAAATCGAACATCGATTGCATAAAGATTGAGGCCATTAAAAGTAACATCCTTACATTATTAAAAAGGCTGATCATGCTTCAAAGTAACTCATGATTTTATGGGTATTAAGATATATATCAGTTGTGAATCGTTTCCAGGTTTACAATTTAAAAAATTGCGTGAAATCAATATGAAATAACCGGCAATTAACAACTGCATGTGTTGTAAGCGAGTTATTCAGGCTTTTGTTCAACACATCGTGGTTAGTTGGTTTGATATCCGCAAAAAGGTCGATATGGACGCAATATATTCTCAAAATCGTATATCGATATAGACCTTAAATCATAATATCGGTCATATACGATATGAAGATTTTATCGATATTTCGATATATCGTATATCGCTCCTCCTTATTGTTGCAGTTAATTTGTTGTAATGTATAACTATTCTCCTAGAAGTTCACTGCATTTCATATCATTCTATTGGTCGGGCGGCCTGGAAAACACCGGAAATTATTGTTGGATGATTTTTCCATTTTTTTCCATTTTTTTCTGATAAAACCGAAAAAAGGCAAGATATGGCGTTTAGAAGCGATTAATCCCAACGTATTCTAAATGGATGATTATCATGATATGTTCGTTGTAATCTATTGTGGAGTTATACAGTTAAGGTGGGGTGGAACTGTATCTGGCACGCAATCTTAGAGGAGAGTCTGATTTGCCATCTATCACTGGCCATATCTTGTTAATATGCAGAGTTGAGTGTGCAGCTTATTTTAACTTTCAGCACCAAAAAACCGGCACGGACGCCATGGGAGCTGGAGCGTAAGAAAATGCGCTGTGAAGACTATGTAGTCGACGTTATTTGGATATTTTTGCCAAAAAATGTAGGGCCTATTTGCTGAGTGAATTTATGATAATGAATTAAGCTTTAACATTTGTGCATAATCAGCTTCGCCTTCAATTCTTCTGTTATTGAATAAAAAAAAAAAATTATTCTGAAATGATATACTAGTAGATCCGACTACCTTAGATTAAATACCTTGGATATAGGCATAAAGTTATAAAAAACTTACTTTGCCCTCGTTGCTCATCATGTAGTCGTGTAAGCAGGCGCTTGCAGACTATGATGACATGGACATTGAATTGGGTCAAACTGTTCTTTTTCAGACTTCAGACCAGTTTTTCCAAGGTTGATTGGAAGTACTTACTGGCTCTGATGAACTCTCGACCACTCTGAAGACAACTCTTTGCAAAAATGAACACTGCTCTCAATTTGATTACACTGTAGGCTTGCATCAATTGAGCCCTTTTCCATGGCTTCACACATGATTGAACATTACCAAGAGGAGAAATAAAAAAAGGCAGCTGTAGGGCCACATCCGCTCACTTGGAGATTTTTCTCCCAAATGGCGAGAAAGCACTTTCTAGATCTACATGATCTAACAACTTGTTACCGGCTAGCTAAGGCGGGGTAAGGTCTACATTTATCGGTGATACGCAATATGACAATGGATTCCCGGGCTCAATACCGGCCTATTTCACGTCCTACGTCAACATTTCAGCCGTCTACTGCTAGCCTGCTTGAGCGTACATTGAGTGATTTAATCTTTTCTTTAGTCTCCTGAATAGAATTACTTTGGTTTTTTGGTGCCAATTGATTTTGTAGCTAGACTGATGTACTGTCGTTTTATGCAGGGCTTCTCATTTTAGACAATATGTGACATCATCGGACAACCCCCTCCACAACAGGATGGCCCGAGTACAGAGTGTTCGTGCGATAGCTACGTCGGCGTCTTCATACCGAGTAGATTTTTGTCCAATGCGAATGGCACAAGAAAACAATCTAATTAAAAATATTATATGACACATCTACGCTTCTAAAATTATACTGGGCTGATTCTTATAGGATCAGCGCACATCTTTCGAACTTCTGATTTTTCTGAATCGGATTTCTGTTTTCTTCAAAAATGTCTTTTTTTCGCACTTGATCGTATTGAAAGCGCACCATTGCAAGCTGCATCAGTACGTGGATTGATCGTTCTAGTGGGCGCACGCAAAACAATAACCCGGTTGCCACTGAACTCTGGCAGGGAATCCATACAAATGTAAATATTAAATAGATAACATTAGTATTTACATGTACATATATCCATTATTTATCATATTGTTTATATGTAATTTTGGTATCTGCATGCATTTGTATCCAATCTTTATTTGTATTTCTTTGCAGATACGGAAGAGCCAGTGAGACAGATCTGCCAAATTAGAAGAGGAATAAGCATCAGAAAATGAAAGAAATGTAAGTGGTAAACGCTTCCCTTTAATGATTAGTTCCCTGAGGGGTGAATAGATGGTAGGGTGTACACGGACACAAAGAAATACAGCATTACATCCAGCCAGATTGAAACTTGACCTATTTTCTTTCTATTTAAGATTAAGAATTTTCATTGGCGAGAAAAAACACAATGCCCGGACTGGGATTTGAACAGCAGGAACGTTTGGCTAGCAAGGCCCAATGACTCTACCAACTGAGCTATTCAGGTTTCCCGTCGAACACAGAGTGTCAATCTCCGCACCTGAGCCTCTCTTTCCATAAGTGGAAGGAGGGATCACTGTCCATGCCAACTCATTTCGACACAAAGGCCTACCCATGAGACAGGTCTTTCCTTCTAAAGTGGGGCACTTCCATGCAACTCAAATTTTCATAGAAGACAAATGTAATTATCATAAAGTAGAGGATTAAATATTCTTAATTTATTTATTTAATACCTACTATTTTACTATTCATTTTCTTTCTGCTGTCTTGATTTGGTGGTGGGCCTGAGGATCCTATAGGGAAACTTGTCCACCTTGAGAAGCAGTTACAGCAGGTTGATTGACGGCACCTCATCCCCGAACTCAACAGGAAACTCAAGAAGATGGACACAGTTTAAGGAATCGCATTCGCATGGCGTGCGCTGAGGTTGCCCAAAACCCTGGTGACACGTAAGTGTCTGCGTGCTACGTATTTGGTCATCTAATAGATTGTGAGGATCTTTAAAGCCACTGGCCTAACATTTACCACAGTTTAAGAAAAGAGGATGTGGAGCTAGCATAATCCTCCATGCTCCAAATGTCTGGTGATCAAGGTCTAAAATAAGCCCTGAAAAGAATTGCATTTCAAAATGATTATTTAGTGCGTTAAAAAAGTGAAATCGTTGGCCGGATTCACCCATCGTCATTTCCTCCCATAGACTTATCGTGGTGGATCTAGGCAATTTTTTACTCGCCCCGAGTAATAATGTTTTTCATTCGGTGATTTGCAGGAGTGGTGCATAAATTTCAAAACTTTTGTATTCTATTCGGGTGTTCATTTGTCCATTCCACCCACGTACTGATGTAGCTGAGATAAGCAAAGTTGAACAATTTTAAATTGAAGCTCACAATGTTAGCCTAGTCAGCTTTAAAGCGGAATTCCCATTTCCCGCTCTCTCCCGCAGCATCAGCAAAACTGCATTCATTCCCTGCTTGGGCTTGTAATGAAGGACTTGTCTGTTGAATATGAAGATCAGTATTATGACCCTAGAATTTGAAAAATGTGCGAAAAAAAAAAACAATTGCCCATTTAGTAATTTTTTGTATCTAGGAAACAATAATTAAACAAAGTGTTCAGTCACTGCTAATTCTGTTAAAACTGAGTTTCTATTTTCCAATATTGTATAAAGGTTCTTGATGGTATTCTTTTCTTCTATATACGCAGTGTATTCTACAAAATGTTGATTTATTCCGACAAAAGAAGTTCCCTGCCTTGAACATGTTGTATGGCCACTTAACTCTTTCTATAATCTTTCTGGAAAAAAAATACAATGCTAATGCAGACAAAAATAACAAACCAGACACAAACAAACAAACATGAAAAGAGAAGAAAGTTTAATGTCATATTTGCAGGCAAAGTAGAAAATATTGTTAATACAAGCTCGATGTGTATACTTCTCTTTGTGTAGATGGAACTTGTGGAGGCGAGAATTATCAAGGATGCAGAAGTAATCAGGGAAGGATTTTGAGGTAAGGACTGTCAGTGTTACTAATTTGAAGAAATTGTGATTGTAATATGCGCATATTAGTTATTTTACAGTAATCTTCATTTTCTAGACAAAAATAGAGTGTTAGAATGGCCATGAGTTTCCACTGGAATTTCAACAGATTAGGCACAATTCTTTCTTTGCTATCTCAATAATAATTGGTCTGATGAGCTAGATATGATTATAAGTTTTGTTATGAAGTTGGCTGCTGATATTTCAGTTATTGTCAAACAGATATCTACCTCGGAACCGAGACAGTTGTTTAATTATAACTTGTGGTTGAGCCATATTCCCTCTTCATGAGCTGAACACCTATTGTTATTATCCACGATCTATTGTAAATTGACTTGTGAATGTTTCCAGCATAATATTTATGCAAATTAAGTGTAAATACCAATATTAGCAGATTTACTGATGTGTACTGTATCAGATATTAATGCAATGTTTTCAGAAACGTTGATATTTTAATTTGCTTGTAGCGCAAAAAATTTTTTTCTGAAACCTAAAGAATTATAATTCTTTATTTCATTTAACTAAAGGCACTTGATAAATGGGTTAGAGGATACCTCTGACTTCAAGCTCTCACATTTTATAATTTTACTCCTTCTGCGTTTTGACATCCTGAATTGCTTCAGAATAAGGATTCGTCTCAAAATTCTTGTGTTAGTTTCTTGATTCATGGTATTATGCTTTGTTTTTACAGATGAAGAAGGTGGATTTGATGGAATCTCTGATGATAGAGTTAGATGATAAGAAGAGAATGATAGAGATTGAACACCAATCAATGGAGTTGACTGGAGGTACATTATGCCATATAGCTGAGTAGTAGTAGTAATCCAGATTTTAAAATCCAGTTTTGTCCCCAAGAAAGGGAGTGGCCAGATTCACCTCACTGGTGCAAGGCGTTTGTGGAGCAAATATTATGCAGCCGGATGCCCGTCCTGATGCCCACCTGGGACAGATGGTACTGGTTACCAGGATGCTACTAGTAGCAGGCCCTCAAAGGAAACCTGACCTGATGTGAATAATTTCCTGTTCTGATCAATTTTAAAATAGTAGAAAAAAGAAGAAAAAATGGGAAAATATTGATAATAATTCATAGAAATGTAAAAGAAGAAGAAGGGAGAAGAGGAAAATTTGAGAATAAGGGGGAGCATTCCCCTTTTCAGCATGACTTTTTAAATTTCAAATTTGCTTGTGCAAATAAGTTTTTGATTGATATTGACTTTCATTATCCAATTGGAAATTTAATTTTCACTGGATACAAAGATAAAAATGCAAAGAATACATTATCAATTTAGAAACTTCACGTAGTGCCACTCGTGAATGTCTTTACTTAGTCGTGTGTGGATGACAAGGTCTGTGAGGTATCAAATGAAAGATGAGAAAATATGTTTCCTGTAATGTCAAAATATATCTGTCAGTCTGGGTTTCATTCTTTTCTGGGACACCATGTATAGTGTTTTTTTATGTGTTATCAATGTCTCTTTGATAGATTCCATGGAGATCAAACCAGCGATTACACGGAAGCTGAGACGGAGACCAAATGACCCGGTACCTCTGCCAGAAAAGAGAAGGAAACCTTCACCAGATATCCTTTGCATGAAACTATGGTCATTTACTGTACATTATTGCGCAGTTTATGAGAAGATAAGAGAAAATATGTTACATGCTGAATCTGCGACGTATTATATTTTCCATCCAGGGAGAGAGAGAGAGAGAAAGAAATGTCACTGTTTTTAGATGAATTGGTATTTACGTAATCAGTAAATTTCATAATTGTCAACTTAAAATTTTTAGGTTGTAATTCAACCTTATGAATTTTTTGTCTAGGCTTGCTGAAATGCATTTCAGTGGTTGAATGGGGTCGAGGTAGGTGTAGAAAGTGTCAATGCGAGTTTTAACCCTAATCAGGCTGGGCTTTTTTGGCTATGCTATATCGGTGGGGGGGCTGATTCCACCCCCCCCCCCGACATCTCGGCCGTCGACCGCGCGATCGCGCCCAAAATCAGCACGCACGTCGCCCATCACGTAATCTACAAGACTGTATACTTAATTACCCAGAATTAATTTCATATTAATTAATTATGCTAATTTATGCATAAAATCAGAATTAAGCTGTAAATCGCTAATTAATGCTCCAAAAATGCTAGTTTTTGGGTGTACACACTCTTTTTAGTGTTCTTAGCAAATGTACTTGAAAAAAATCCGGAATGAAAATTGATTTCCTATGTATTTCATTGTTTTGTGAATTTCGTATGTATTTCTTTGTTTTTTCAACCTTTTGTTTTCTATTGTTTTTTTGATGAAATTTGTCGGGGACACTTTTGCGATCATGAACAGCTCAAAATTAATTAATTTCAACCAGTAAAAGTTAAAATAATCATACATTTATGAATTTTGGCTGAAAACACAATTTGTATTGAAATTGTACACAAAATCATGTTTTCGAGCGATTTTTGGGGTGACTTGCAAGTACAAAATGTTACGTAACTTCAGAACCGCGTACCCGAACGTCGCAAATTTGGTCTCCAAAGATGCACGAGATTCGAGAGAAAAAAGTCATGAAACGCCGTGGCAACTGCTTCGCGCGTTGCAGACATATTGTGCGAAAACGTGTGGGGGGCGGAATCCGGCCGCCCCGCCGCCCCCCACCCCCCGCCATTTTTAGGGTAAATTGTGTGCCTGTTAGAGCCTATGACAGTGCATGTGGGAAGGAAAAATGCCCCCTGTGTTTCAAATCCACTAAACATGCAAATTAAAATATACAACATATTTTATTATAGGTTATCGATCTTGAAGTATTCAAATCCTCAACATTTAAAGATTTAATAATGAAATAAGACACTGAAAATATTTGACTATGGTTTATTATTGGTGTGCGTGTGCATGACAGACCTATTTTTTTTTTCCTTACTCGATGTTCACTCATTTTTGTTACCTGTTTGAATGATGACGAAAATTTCCAGTGATGCTCAAGCTCTGACAAGGGTATGGACAAAAGTTATTTAGCTTTATGCTACAGAGAACTGACAACACTTTGTATATCCCAGAGGTCTTCGGATCCTAGGGGTGGGGGGTGGGGGCAAGGGGGTGATCGCCGCCCCTCATAGAAAAATATCTGGTAACGGCAGACTATCGATTCTGCCCGCCCCCCCCCCAATAATTTTGACAACTTGAAAAATTTATAATATGCAATACATAGGAAAAGCATTGGAAAACACTATAAAACCATTAAACCTAGCATAAAAATCCCATCAAATCTACAAAATTGTCTTCTGTATTGCAATTTTTGCGCGCAGAGCGTGCCGAAAATGTTTGACTTTTTTTTCAACTTTTGACCCCCCAATCCGAAAAACGGATCAACGCCTCTGGTATATCTCTTGCTTGATTAACTTTCGTGGAGGGGGGGGGGGAGTAGGAAGGCATGTGAGTGAAAGTTGACTTAATCAAAATAAAAACAATAAAAAAATTCCAGCCATCAAAGTTAACCCTGGTTAATGTGAGTTGACATTGGTAGATTAAGAGTTGATATAAGATTGAGGACATCTGTAAGTTTTGTTAAATATCACAACATGTTTAATTTCCTACAAATGTTTCTTTTATATGCCTACTTTTTTGGAATAGTGTTCACTGTTCTGTCTTTTAAAAATAGTTTCACTTATAATTTTCAAGTGTTCATGTCACATTGAATTGAAATCATCTGAAATGTGTGAATTGTTATAAACAGGTGTCATTGATATTCTCTCATACACTTGGTATGAATTAAAACTACTGATTAACTCTGTGTAAATGTGTAGTTATTCTTGTTTTATTTTATTTTTGTCTGACAGAGTAAGACTGGAACCACAAAGAAGTCAGGTAAGATTAATCATATCATTACTAATGTGTTTGAACGTATGGTATTAGCAGTAGTGATCAAACTATTCCTTGCAATTTTTTTTCAGCAATTTCATAATTGTTAATTCAGAGTTCTCATCCATTAAAGATTGTGTCAGGGATGTGCAAGTCCATTACTTCCCTTCATTATCAATACCATACGGTAGTATAGTACTTACAAATGGTGTGTTGAAAGTCTGAGATCCATACGTCATGAATTTGTTGTTTTATGAGAAAAACTAATAACGACATGTTACCAGAATGTTGTTCTTTCCGTGAGTTTCAGTTTTGCTCAAACTGTGAATCGCAGTTACTGTGTACCGTCGCAAGACCAGCGGAGCGCACACGCCGCACAGTGATTGGCTGAACGGCTAACCCCCGTGCACCATTGGCTAACGGCTGATCGGACAATTTTGGAACGACACGTGCACATTTGACGTCGCAGATTTTTTGAATTTGCTCCTGAGTAATTTGAAAAAGGATGAAGTTTAACCGTCCAGATTTTCACCAAAACTCAATATTTTACCCCAAGTCTGTATGAGAGGTGTTTATTTATATTAATCTTCACATTGAATATGATTTCAGCTGATTTCATTCATATAGATGTTTTCTGACGTGCAAATCAATGACACAATCTTTAACCCGTTGCCTCCGAGATTCTGAAAATCCCATAGAGTTAACACAGGGCAGATCCGGTTCCCGTAGCCAACGGGTTAAAAGTGCCTTGTGGGTCCATTATTAAGGACTTTTAATTCTTGGTTTGTGATTTTAAGAATGTCTGAAATTGCACATATTCATACAGATTTTTATATCATTAACATTTTTTTGAACTGGATGTTTAGCTGAAATATTCCCTGAGCTTTATGCATTAAATTTGTGTCAATGAAACAAGCAGATAAAGCATATAGTTTGTGTTTTGACCCAAGTTTTGGCAGTAATTTGAAAATGTTGACCTGCTTACTGTAGGTGCCATGATACAGGGTTGTATGAATGGAAGTGTTTAAGATATGCAATATGTTATCACCCTTACAATTCCTAAGCTGTATATTAATCTTTGCGTTTATTTCATTTAACAGCCATACGGAAATCAACGGAGAAGACACAGACTTGGAAGCCCAAAGCATGTAAGTTTAAGTATTTGGAGTTTCTCTTTTATGCCACAGGCAGTTTGTGTCCCAAAAGTTATTGACCAGTCCAGACAATGTTTTCTTCTTGTTTGACCATGTCTTTTTCAAACAGTGCATATTAAAACAAAAAAGGTTTAATGTTTTTTGTTTTTTCAGGGGGGGGGGTAATTACCAACCAATAAATGGAGAAATAATCCTCATTTATTCAAGTCTTTAAGAACTGTGTCTTTAAGATCTGTGTTAGATATCTATCAAGGAGATCAATGTTTTGCTGACAGTCCATTAGTGCCAATAAGGGCCGTAGGGCAAGGCTCATGTACAGAGAAAGGCAAGTCAAGCCTTCAGCCATGAACACTGGCAACTGCTCTGGTTAATCCTTGCATTACTAAATACATTTCTCTTTTCAAACGTAAAAGAAATGTTAATATTCAACGGGTTGCATTTGTGGAGAATATGTAGGATGAGGACTGAAGATTGCACATAAAACTGTTCTGGTTTGTGTTATATTCTTTATAGGCCCCCCCCCCCCCCGAAAATGTTAAAAGTGCAGATAATATTGTGCAATATAAGATGGGAGGGTGTCCTTAGAGCCCACATGGGTCTTCCACTCTTCCATGAAGAGTAATGAGTATACACACCATCTTGTCGACTGATGCTGCTGCCACTGCACTGTGATATAACATGATTTGCTGATGATTGGACAAACACTGGAAAATTGTTAGTTTGCATGCTGGATATAGGAAATTGAAAAAAAATTATGGCTGAATCCATTTATGTTGACAGTTAGTATCATCCCATGTAGAGTATTTGATTTCATTGGCAATAATAATATCCAAATTGAATGGTGAAGTGACTAAAATTTTCTCCAATCTATCAGTCTTGACTTTTGGAATAGGCTTCATTATTTTACAGGAACAAGAGAAATTTAAGTTAAATTGATAAATTATTCTGTCAGTACAATTAGCGAATTTGACACAATAGTTGGATATATAGATAAATATGGCTTAATGGTTATCATTATTTCTTTCTTTATTTTGCTTCTTATGTAAAGCCTGGAAATCTAAGACTGGTAAGTAGAAACGCAACTTTCAGTAATTCAAATTTCACCAATATAAACATCTATTGAAACTTTTCATTCTTACAATTTTAAGAACTTAGGCTCTTGGTTGGATGTCCTTCATCCTCAGAGTTTGCCTAATAGTGTTCCTATTCTTCTCCTTCATTTTCCTTCAAATACTGTCTCTTACAAAGTACCCTTTATTTGTGTTGAATTTTTTTTTTCACATTTTCTGTTTTGTTCCAACTTTTAACAGTCCTGTCGCCCCTACTTTTTGCATTGAAGGAGGTTGTAGGGTCACTGATCATTAATGGTTTTGGCACCCTGCCTCTAGAATAGCTTACCAAATAAATCCGTCATTCCTCTTCCATCCAAACTTATTGACCCAAACTCAAATGTCACTCAATGAAGACAGCATTTAATCGACTCCTTGGTTTTCCTGCATGAATAGTTTGCAGTTCATATGATTACCTTGCCCTGTGTTTAGTGTGTTTGTAATATTCATGTATGTGTATGTTTATAGTTTTGTGGCACAGGTGTTGTGTGCATAGTACAAATGTTCAGTTATTATCATTGTTTAATACCATTGTTCATTTCTCATAACTAATTGTGGCAATCTCCTCCAGAGCCACATTTCTTGTTCCTACTTTCACAGTGATCAAGCTTCTGATTCATTATGGTCCAAACCAACAATATGAGAGTGTGATCAGTTATTGTCACGGACGGACATTTTCAAAAATGACCATTATTGAAAGCCTAAGGAAAGTTTTAGCATTATTCAGTACATCCACTGATAGCCTCTACAATAAATCATACAGCAACCCTTCATATCTTGTCATTTTTTGAAAGTGTCCATCCGTGACATTAACTGATCACACTCATGATTTATTCTACATAAATCCTAATCTAATCAAATCTAATGTACTCTAAACTAGTCTCATCGCCAATTTTAATGCAATTTCTAATCCTTTTGGTAAATTTGTGATGTTAAAACTTTCTTGCTATTTCCAACTTAAATATCCACCAGGTATGAAGTCCTCTCACTCCAGCCACAACAGCCACAGCCACAGCACCAACTCCACCTCCGCCAGTAACGCCACAACAATCACCTCCAGCAACACGGCCACAGGCAGCACCAACACAACCACAACCAGCGGTGGCAGCAACACGTCCAACAGCAGCCACAAGTACAACGTCAGGATCGAGGAGGGCAAGCTGTTCTACGAGAAGCGCTGGTTCCACCGGGGCCAGAACGTCTACGTTGAGTCCAAAGACATGGGCAAGGTCAGCGCCATCATTACTTCCATTGGTCAGATTGAGGTAAGTACAGGAAAATGGAGTCAACTCGGAAACAACCAGGGCATCGCTAGTGGGGGGGGGGGGGGGTAAACCTCCCTATTGGTTTGGAAGTTGTCAGGTCATTTGCAATTCTGTCATTCTGTCAGGTAAACTAATGGCCCCCTCTTGGTTTTTTGTTGTTATCGAGTTGTCACCTGTTGGGTACACAAAGTATTCTGTCAGGTACAATGAAATTAATGGAAGATCTTTTGTTTTGTGCTTGTTTACTTGTTGGTTCTTAATGAAAGATCCTGTCAGTACAACCCAGTAACTACCCCCCCCCATCAAAAAAGTTCAAGCGATGCCCCTACTCATAACAATTGGCTAGTGTAGACATTGTTGTAATGAACAGAATCTTTTGGGACGGAAGAAATGCTGATGATGACATGGTAGTTATGAACAATTTGCAGGTGTATATGAGTTTATTATACAGAGCACAGCAAGTGAGCAGTTTAGGGACAATTTTGAAATCTGTAAGTGAATCACTGATTGAAATATACCACTAGAGTATTTAATTTGAATATTATTATGAACATTGAAGTCTTTGTTTTAAATTTATTGAATGATTTAATTCACAAGGAAATGTTGTATTCAACATTGGAAGGATTGTTCTTGATAAAACTAAAGATCTTCATGCACAACAGTTTATGTAATCTGATATGTCTCAATAGCTAAGTGGTGTTAAGCTCTTTTGTCAATTCAGATTTTAAATCTTCCACCCACCCCCCTTTCGTCTCTTGCAGGAATACTTGAAATGAGTGTGGGTTATTGAAAAATAAATAAAATAAAGAGATTGGATGTTGTAAATAATTTACATGACATCAATAAATTGAAATTATAATCATTGTAATGTGAACACTTTTGTACTTCTGCTCCTGGCAAAAAGTCTTGAAGCAACCACTGCCTCCCCCTAAAATATCACAATAAATGTATTATTGTGACAAAAAAGGGAAGCTGAAGTTGCATATCAGTGAGTAGAACAAAGTTTCAATGAACAATTGGCTTGAGTTTTTCTTCTTTATTAAAGCCCAAGTTTAGTTTTGGGGGTTTCTTTTTCATTTGAAAGCTTTATGCCCAAAGGTCACATCACACCAATAACAGATTCGGAATGTCTTTCATTTTTTCATATTAACCCGTTCACCACGAGATTAAAAAATCCCCATAGACTTTGTACAGGGCCCACCCGGTTCCCGTAGGCAACGGGTTAATTAATGAAAAATCCCCGAGATTTAACGGGGTACCCCGGGCGATTTTCGACTATACTTAACATCATAGCATACAAAGGATTAATATGGTGTCAAGGTTATCCAAATTATACCTCATCAGAAAGATCAGGGTCTGCTCTTTCTGTTGAGGTATAACTTTCATTAATTAATTTAAAAAAACCCCGAAAGACATTCAGAATCTGTTATTGGTGTGATGTGACCTTTGGGCATGAAGCTTTCAAATAAAAAAGAAATCCCCAAACTAAACTTGGGCTTTAATCACCCATTTTTGTTTTCTTATTCGCCTTTTTACTTCAGATTTGGGTGAGGAAGACCATCGACAACCAGAAATTACGCATCTACGTCACACAAATGCAGAAGGGCAAGTACAAGATCCGGAAAAGATCCAATTAGTCTGTTGACTGGAGTCCCCTTGTACAACAAACACCCCCTCCAAGATTGTATTTCAAAAATGTAATATATTTTGTACATATACTGCCTTATTATATTTGTATAGGAGAGTGTATAGTGTTTAGAGGACCATGGCATTGAATCTTTGTCACTTTTTTTTTTAATGAAAGGAATTGGGGAAAGTATATGGAGGTACAGCAATACATAGATGTTTTATTTATGTGGCCAGTAAATATTTAATTGTTACTGGGTTGGTATTGTATATCACACTTTTCCATACCGTGAAATAGAGAACTGAGGTTTGGTGGATTTTGTGACAACTTGCATCCATAGAATATTTTTCTTTTTCACAAAAATGCCAGCAGACATTACACTTTTAATTAAACATGTTGGCTTGAATTCCACGAGAGAAGAGAAATTTTGCACACATTTGGTATTGTAATCCACATATTTTGTGATATGAAATCATGTTCTCATATCATACCTGGTTATTGGTATCTTACAGGGTAGTAAACATGATTGGGAGAGGTTATCAATGCCCTAAAAACCAAATGAGTCGAAATGTATATGATATATATATATATATATTGGCTAGAATGTATTTTCAGACTGGAAGGGTTTATCTTCAATATGTTTACTTGAGGAGAAACAAGAACCAATTTACCAGTTTTGAAATATATCTCTGACACTGTTAGAAATTGATCCCAGAGAAAGCTACACAACAAATATCACCATCATAGCATTGTCTGGTAATAACAGGAAATGTATGACTGTGCATATTTTCACTGCAGAAACTTATACTTGATTCTGGGAACAATGTATTCTAAATTTAGGACTTCTTTCAATCTTGCCATTTCCC
>JZLH01S0615746.1:21848-36443 GCA_001188425.1 Eucidaris tribuloides
GATTTTAGCTGATTTGATTCATATAGATGTTTTTTGACGTGCAAATCAATAACCCAATCTTTAACCCGTTGCCTCCGAGATTCTGAAAATCCCAAAGAGTTAACACAGGGCATATATGGTTCCCGTAGCCAACGGGTTAAAATTCAAGTTTGTAACAACACTGTATGATTGTTTTGAACAAGTCTGTCTGCCAGACAAGATTTGTGCGTTATCTGGTAAATACTGAATACCTGCTGATTGAAACTATTGGACCAGTGCTGAGCAGCCACTGCGAAGGTTGGACCAAATTCTCGCATTTTGCAATCCGTGCACCTCGTTCGGTTCGAATGCCGTTGCTTTTTGAGAGACGGGTCGACAACATCGATACATAGACCGGTAATGGTGTACATGGTTGGGTGCATTTGTAATTGGTTTCCATTCATTTTTCAACAAACTGCAAGATATCACATTGACTTTTTGCGAAAATGACTTGCAGTGTGCATTTTGCAAACAGCTGTTGTCGACCTGGGAGTGGGAAATACGCCTCTCACAGTGAGGACATTTGTGGCGCATGGATTGTGAAATGGGAGAGTTCAGCAACCTTTAAGGGAAAAGCTACAACTGGCATCTGGAATTCAGCTTATTCATTCATTCATTTTGAAATGATTGTGTGTTCATATTTAGGCCACCTTTCACTACACGATTTTCCGTCGCACGATTGCTCGATTTGGATCTGAAATAAATCAGCGTGTACGACATATAAGCTTTTTTTTTCTTCGGATCCAAGTCGGTCAGTCGTGCGACGGAAAATCGTGTAGTGTGCGGTGGCCTTTAACCAGACAATAGGCCATATAACTACAAAATTTTATTTTGAATACTGCATGTTTTAATTGGATCAAATTTGAGCAAAAGTGGTGGTGATATGTATATCAAGAACACAATGATTAATATTATATGCGTGGAAGATTATCCGATTTTGTGAGGTCAGTCATTGTGTTGAATGGTGCTAAACAATTTAAGACTCTAAGAAAGCACAACTGATACACTGTTCTGTTTATATACAAATGGCATTACAATGATCATGCCTTTTAATGAATTGAGGTCAAGTTGTATAATACATGATGCTTACACTCTTAAACCTACCCTTTGTACAAATATTTTCATTAAATATGAAAATAAACTGAAATACACTTTGTGTGGCATTTGTCTTTTGTTCCATGTCTGACAGGTGTGTCCTTGTGAGTAACCATCTTGTAATACTTTACCAGTTGATACATAGAGTTTGGTGGCACTTTCCTGAAAACCATTACAAACTTCACTGTACAGATAACTCTGCATATTACTCCACGTCACACAAGTCAATTTATCGCCTGTGTCAAATATTTTTGACAGTCCCAATTTGGTCTGTGTTTTTTTAATAGGAAGTTTTTCTTGTAAGTCGATTTTTTAAATCGAATTTCGAACACATTTTCAAGTCCCAAAAGGAGCAAACGTGTTAAATCATTCGCCTAGGTCGAAGTGGCCACAACTGTCACTCTTTATGGTCTTAATGGGTTGACCTTTTGATCTCTGCCTGTCAGCATGACCGTAAAGATGTCATAAATTTCCCATTCCCTCTCTGCCTTTCTCATTTTTTCCCATACATTGGTACAGTTTTGACAGCCTCCAATTCCCTGTACATGTTTCCTTCATCTCTAAAATAGAATTGTACACAAAACTGTAACTCAAATATCGTCCAAGTCGACATGATTTGTGTGGTCCCCAGTGATCCGACTTATGCGAAGTTTACTATACCAAGATTTGTCTGTAATTTTCACTTCGTTTGGAAATGAAAACGTGTCACAGATAGCTATTTATAACAGGTTAGACACATTTCAACATTATCAAACCCACTTATACGCAGAACTCTGGTATGTTGTGAGAAATATGACACACATCTGATAAAACATGTTGTTACAATGTAATCATGTGTGCATAGAAAATTAAAATTCTGGAGATATTATATTTCTCATCAGAATTTACTTAATTTCACATATTCCATTTATCACAAACTATGCAAACTATTTAGATCACAGTGCTTCAATCCAATTATGTCTATTTGTGATATCCATACTGGCTTAGTTTCCCATATTAAACAAGAAATTAACTTCCATGCCATGCTACTTATTTTAACACAAAACAGAGAAACAATTGATTCTATACAGGGTGGCCCAGATAGAATGCTACGAGTATGATCGCTAATTTCTTCAACATTATCGGCAAAATGTCATTAATTTTTATTTCGTTGATTAGAACATTCTTTTTCCAATAAAATGATACCAAGATCATTGATTTTGAGTAAGGCGTTTTGATTCTAGGGCCATTTTTCGGAGGCAATGCAATTTCCCAAATTTGCCAATTTTTCAACAGCGGCGGTCATCGGAACACCAGATATTCTGGCATCTCAGCTAACCATACCGGACAAACCGCAATGACAAAAGGGCTTGGAATGCCATCGCTTTCATAAGGAAGACGATGCGAGCTATGTCTCCATTGTCATCGTGGTTTGTCCGGTATGGTTAGCTGAGATGCCAGAATATCTGGCGTCCCGATGACCGCCGCCGTTGAAAATTTGGCAAATTTGGGAAATTGCATTGCCTCCGAAAAATGGCCCTAGAATAAAAACGCCTTACTCAAAATCAATGATTTTGGTATCATTTTATTGGAAAAAGAATGTTCTAAGCAACAAAATAAAAATTAATGACATTTTACCGATAATGTCGAAGAAATTAGCGATTATACTCGTAGCATTCTTTCTGGGCCACGCTGTATAAGCCAGCAAAGTTATTGAGACCAAGCAAGACTCTTCATCTAATATTGGATGTCATTCAAGAAACATTTTCCCTGAGTGGGTCTGGAAACTCGTTTTGACTTTCCAAATTTGGATTATGTGCCTTCAACTTGTGAAAAGTCAACTACAGTTCGGCCTCGATTAACCGGCGATGTAGGGACCAGCAGTTATCCGGATAAGTGATATGGCCGGATAAGAGAGATAACATACAAACACAGTATAGGGGGGAGTCAATACATGTCAAAAGTTTTAGTATTACAACCCACACACCATGTGCAAATTGTAACAGACCACACACAAGTGTTACTTTATTTACTTTCCCCCAATATCCCGCATGTTTATGTGTACACTTCTGATAAAGGTGTTATCAATTACAGGCAATGACTGATAAGTCCATTGTCCGGATAATGGAGAGAGCCGGTTCACTGATGGCCGTATAACTGAGGCCGAACTGTATACATAAATTGATGTGTGTTGTCACAATCAGTAGAATCGGATGTTTTGACTCACAAAAAGCGACTTAGCTGTCTAAATGTAGTGATGTTTCACAGATAAACTACCAGCTTCATGTTTCCAGAACTGTATCAAATACTTGGCAACATGACTGAAATCTCAATTGGTCAAGACTAAAAATGATTTTCAGTTTATCTTGAGAGGTTATTGACAAATTAACTGTTAACAAATAACTACAAGATAAAATTCCTTTAATTCTTCTCACACATTGCTTGCTGTGTGTTTTGAACAAAATATTGATTAGATTAAATTAAAAGTAAGACAATAGACTTTTGCTATGAAGAACACTGATATAACAAATCTTATTATTAATTTTTTTTTCTGGTCCCAAGGAGTCAGTTATAACAAGAGTAGTCCACTGTAAAGCATTAACTGCTTTCTTTTGTCATTCAAGAGATTTATTTATGCAGAATTATTCCACATCTAATATTCAGTGGAAATATGTAATGGAAATTCCATAACTGGGATTTCAACAGAAAAATGTAATCACAGTCCGACATCATTCATTTGGTCATGTCGAGACCAGCAGTCTCTGGACATTCAATATGGCTGGACATGTTATTATGATCATAAAAAGTTTCTAAGAAATTCAAAAGGGTTTATGCATGTGATAATCCACTTATGCACCATTTATTATTTGTAAAAAAAAATGTGATCTATAAATATAAATGACAAATGAAGTAAATGACAAATTCTTCCACTGTCAGAGTTTTTGTGGAAATAAATGAAAAACAGAATTTATACACTGTGACATCGTAGCCAGTTAATCAAGGGTTAAACTGGTAGCCAGATAAACTATGCTGGACTGTATTTTATTAATGGATAAACAGAGTGAGGTATGTTGTCCTTACTATAACAAGCTCAATAGCTGCCTTTATTTTCTGTGCTTAACTCAATACAAGATTATTTCTGTATACACCAGGGTAGGTTCAGAGTACATGTAGTATGTTTACCGTCTTGTAAAAACAAAATATATATACATATATATACACAGACTACACGCAAACAGCCCAAACCTGCATGACCCGACTTGAATAGCCTTGGCAGTGACTGAATTTTACGCTGAACATTTCCCCCTGCAAGAATGAAAAAAAAAATGCAAAGGATGGTTAATATTACAGATTTAAACATCACTTACAAATACAGTCAAAACTGGCACGAAGCTATCTGAACTAATTTCCAAAATATTCCCCAATCTTAACCCGTTGACTACGAGATTCTGTAAATCCCCATAGACTTTGTACAGGGCCCATCTGGTTCCCGTAAGCAACGGGTTAATTTCTAAGAGTAAAATCACATTTTTACATATCACTGTATTCTTGAATGGTAAATCACTATCACTTACTTTAAACGATCATATCAACTTTGCCTATTCATGGTACAGAAATGTTTTTAAAGTGCTACTTGACTACTGCAGAGTTGACACATATTTTATTTGTAAGTTTGCATAATATCTACATGTATTATAATATTTCAAACAAACATTTTTTTTTCTTCAAAAAGTTGTGTAAAAGATGTACACACACAAGCTATATTTATGAAAATCAACTGTAGAGGGAAAAGAAGCATTTCTTTTATTGTGAAAGGCAAAAAGTATACTTTACTATTCACAAGCCCGTCAGCCTTCTTTGGCAAGGTGAGTTAAACCCACAATTATATCCCAGCCATTGAAACTCAATGGCAGTTTCAATTATGTAAAATACTTTTCCTGTAATACACAATCTGATCAAAACTCCATGTTAAAGATGATGAAAAAATCCACACTATCTATCGTCGTAGCCTAGTATGTAATTATAAACTCTCAACAAATTTGTATACAATGACAATCTCATTTGAATTCAGTTTAAATCTTTTGGTAAAAGAAGAGATAAACTCCATTCTACCTGGTCATTCTGGTGTACATCTTCTCCATGATGAACTCCGCTGGTCCCTCGGTAGTCTTCTCATCCCTCCTCCTGCCCTGTTGGGTCTCTAGATAGACGTCCAGGCACATCAAGACACGTTGCAGCTGATTGGCCAGTAGGAAGAAGATGGTGGTCTTACCGGTCAACTCCTTGAAGTGGATGTTGACCTCAGATTCCATGTCCTGAAGGAGAAACAGATTAATAGAAGTGTTGGAAGTTGGTGGAAGGGATGAAAAGTGAAGCTGGCTTGCTCTTTCTATTTATCTATATCTATCTATACAGGTGGCCCAGAAATAATGCAACACTTATGATCGTTAATTTCTTCAAAATTATGAGCAAAATGCCATTAGCTGTTGTTTCATTTGTTAGAACATTCTTTTTCCGACAAAATGATACTACAATGATTGATTTTGAGTAAGGTGTTTGGATCCAAGGGCCATTTTTCTGAGGCAATGTTATTTCCAAAATTTGTTTCTTTCAACTCCAGTGAACATTGGAACACCAAAATATTCTCACGTTACGGCATGCTGTAGAATAAGCAGGAGACAGACCACAGGAATGCCTTGCTTTGATACAAAAGACAATGGTAAGGTATGGCTTACATTGTCATTGCGGTTTGCTCATTCTATGGCACGTCATTCCGCGAGAATATTTCGGTGTTCTGATGATCGCTGGAGTTGAAAAAATAGCAAATTTAGGATATTATATTGCCTCAGAAAAATATCCCTAAGATCCAAACACCTAAATTAAAATCAATGATCATGGTATCATTTTGTTGGAAAAAGCATGTTCTAACCCATGAAATAATCACCAATGACATTTCATGGATGAAGTTGAAGAAATTAACGATCGCAAGTGTAGCATTCTTTCTGGGGCACCCTGTATATCTACCTATTTATTTATCTAGTATCCATCCATCCATCCATCCATCTAACATCCAACTATCTATCCATCTATCCATCTGTTTATTTAACGATTGATCTATCTATCTATCTATTTATCCATCTATCTATTTATCTATCTGCCTGTCTAGCCACATCCTAGTTAAGACTTCCAGACAAAGTAACATTATTTTTAACAATATTTTTCTGACACAAATTAAAAGCACAATTTTTTAGATGACAATTCAACACTTGTCCCGCAGAAGGACCTTGACAGTAACTTTCCTCTAATTTGAGAAATATTGCCGTTTTTGATACTTGCTCTTAACAGACTGAAAGAAGGATCTAACAAATATCACAATACTTTGATTTCATGTGAAAAAGCAATGGTTTTCAAGTTAGAGACAATTTAGTGTTAAATATAGAATAACTTACTCTGTCTACAGGATTAAAGTCTATGTCATCCAAACACAGAAGCACAACTTTGCAAATTACTGCAGACCTACCCGTATGTGTGCATTGTTGGTTGCATTGTGCTGCCCCTCCCACTGGAGATTAAGGATGAAGTGAGGTGGTTGATGAGGGTAATCCAGACCCAGTAAAATGATGGCTTGCAGCTTAGCTGTCACATGAAATACAAAATACACAGAAGCATTACAACTCTGTTTTCTTCATGTTCATGTGCATGACATTCCTTTGAATTTGACTCAATAAATGTATGAAACGCACATAAATATATGCTCAGATAAATAAGGTACAAAAGCATACACCTTTGGCACGATATGGGTGACGAGCTTTAGCCTCATATTATTTTACCTTATTGGGAATTTTAATTATTTAGTTTCCGAGTATATACTGTAACCACATAATTATATTTTCAAAGCCAATTTCTTTCTGTCTGCACCACTGGGATACTGATGTGGTAGTGGGAGGAGGTGCTTGCGGGCACTGGCCTGTCCAATATAAAATATTGTTATCTAAATAGGTGGGTTCAAGCGCCGTGATATTAACGCGTATCCCACGCGCGCAAAGGAATGCTCGTATACGCGCTGCGGTTAGACGAGAGGGTACATCGGAAAATGTTGTACAATGAGGAAAAATGTTATACGCATCCGGGAAATTTCGTATTTGTCTGTGTCTGACTGATGTGTGGCTAACAAGTTGATCCAGTTTTCCACTTAAATAACATATACAGAAATTAAGGGGGGGGGTTTAAATAATAATCACACTCTATCGTCATTCCTGTATGATGTGTATGTTTTGCTCAATTTACTAAATTAAGATAAAGATGTGAATTTTGATGGATAACAGGAATAACACGTCTCACGAAGAATGAAATCAGTGGGTCGCGATTGATGGACTAGATAATTTGGAGAGGAATCAGTTAAATTTCTAATTTGATATTTTTCAGTGGATTTAGATAACAATGATAATATTGAATGGTTTATTTTCTGTGGACACAGAAAATATTGTACCCCTTGTGAAAATATCCGACTCGTCTGCGACTCGTCCGATATTTGTCACAAGTCGTACGATATTTTCTTGTGTCCACCTCAAAGTCATCCAATATTATATAATTGTTATCTAAATAGGGGTTTTCAAGCGCCGTGATATTAACACGTATCCCAGGCGATCCCGCGCGCAAAGGAATGCGTGTGTACGCGCTGCGGTTAGACGAGGGGGTACATCGGAAAATGTTGTACAATGAGGAAAAATGTTGTATGCATCCGGGAACTTTCGTACTTGCCTGTGGCTGACTGAAGCATATGGCTAACAAGTTGATCCAGTTTTCCACTTAAATTACATATAACTAAGGATTTTTTAAAAAATAAATCATACTGTATCGTCGTATCTGTATAATGTGTGTGTTTTGCTCACTTTACTAAATTAAGAGAAAGGTGTGAATTCTGAAATTCTGAAGAATTCACGAAGAATGAAATCAGTGAGTCGCCATTGACAAACTCTATTATTTGGAGAGGATTCAATTAAATTTCTTATTTGATAATTTCTAGTGGATTTAGATAACAATGATAATATTGGATGACTTATTTTTGGAAAACACAGAAAATATTGTACTCCTTATGAAAATATCGGACTCGTCTGCGACTCGTCCGATATTTGTCACAAGTTGTACAATATTTTCTTGTGTCCACCTCAAAGCCATCCAATATTATATAAATATATTGTACATTGCCAAAAACAGGTTGTTATGAGTTTATAAGAAAGCTATTTCATGACAAAAGATGCAAATTTCCCCCAAAATGCATACTTGATGTCCTCCACCAATTTCACTCATATAAATATACAACCACCTGAAACTTATTGTGAGCACACAAACTACAAGTAAAAAATTAAACAAAATGATTTCCTTTGAGATAGCCATACTGCCTTCCCTAATTAACTCTTCATGATGCAAATGCTGTATGTTTCATTATTTCTCTCCCCCCTCGACCCCCCCCCCCATTATTCTATAGTTATTCCTTTTTTCTCACCAGAGCCTCTCTCCATTGTAGCCTTGAAGATTGTGTGTGACTCCTCCAAAAACTCAGCAGAGGGGTGTCCCTTCAAAAATGGCACAGCCTGTACATAAAATATATCATGCAGTCTATAAAATTAGAGAGAAATGAAATTAACATTTCTGATAAACAGACCAGTTGACTGGGCTTATTCAAATTTTCTGCAAGCTTTTTTGACAAAGTTTGCTCAAGAAAACCACACTGGACAAGTTTTGCCCGACCAACATGGTCACAACTCATGCAAGGATGATTCTTTGTACTTCAGTATATTCCAAGGAACCGATGAATGGAATACATTTGAGAGATCCCTAGGTCTTCAGAGAGGAGACATTAATATATTTGAAAACCTAGGGAAACTGGTCTTTTTTGAGAAAAAGAATTCCATTCAAGCAAGATTCATCAATCAAATGACACCTATGTGGCAACACAATATATTAATGTCGCTTACACTATTCTTAAAATTTCTTTTACGTTATTTAAATGCTTGTGACTGTGCTATTTTTATATGTTCTAGTTCTAGTATAATTTCACGGATGTCGTATCAACCTGCCAACAATCCTATACATTATTAATAACAGGTTGTCTCCTAATGTGACAAGCTCTGCACTGAAAGCCTCTGAATATATCTAGTACTTTGACATAGAAATATTTGTTTTAAAATATATGTGATGTGTGTACTTATCATGAGGGTAATCTCTTTTAGTAAGGTAATATCGCTCAAGTCTGTTCCTTTAGGAAATAGCACAGTAAAACAATATTTTGCATAATTTTGTGTTAAAAACAAATGGGAAAGTGTCCACAACATCACATATTCAACTTGCAAGTTTGAGATTTTAACAGCTGGGAATGTAAAAACTACACAAAAAGTATAAAGTTCCCCCTTTTTCAAGATACCATAACTTTCTAACGAAACAAATTTGTGCAGAACAATATCACAGGGGTGTTCTTACTCTAATTGACTAACTTCTGTGTGAAAATGTGATTGATCCATTAGGTCATGCATGAGTGAGCATGCATTAAAGGCAAAATTTTCACTTTTCAAAAGTCACAGGAGTCTTTTATTATGCCAAAATAAAAATTAAAAAATGTTTTTTTTGTGTTATTAATAAAGTGTGCTTACTCAACCATGACATGGATACAACCTCTTATGTTTGTAAAACCTGTGCTGATATATTTCGCTGAAAATTTAGGAAGGATGAACATTTCTAAGTTGAGCACATTGAACCATACAATATGTGAAAAGTGTCTAGGGAGGTGTGGGGGTCTAACAATAGATGATTAACATAAATAGTGCTAAAATCATTCACCAGACACAAAATTTGTCAAAATCCTGTATCACAAATCCCCCAAAATGACCCTTGTGAATTTTGAAAAGTGACATTTTCACCCTTAATATATGCTCACCACGCATGACTGGACAGATCAATCACATTTTCATGCAGAAGTTAGTCAATGAATGCAGTAACAATCCAGCCAAATTAGTGTGCTCAAACCCATTTTGTTAAATAGTTATGGTATTTTGAAAAAGGGGGAACTTATTTTCATGTAGTGTTTATTTTCTGACCCTCAAAACTGAAATTGTATCATTTTCTTATTTTCTGACCTAGTTTTCTTCAAATCTTACTTACTGTTTACTGCACATTCTTTTTTCACAAAATGAATTTAAGTTCAGGGTTTTTGTTCCCTTGAAGAGTTCTAATACAGAGCTCAAAATGTTGTGTACCGTAAAGTCATCGTGTGTCATCACTGTCCATGAAGTGAAGGTAGATGAAATCTTGGTTGGAAACAAACGTGTGGACGACAGTGGAACTGGGATTGACCGCCCTTCTAAATAACATAAGTAAAATAAAAGATGACAAAAATGCACAATGAAGAATGCTTGATAATGTCTCATAATTACAGATTGATGGATATATTTACCACAAGACATATATATCTAAAGAGAAAATATTATTTCAAACTTATTGCCAATAGACATATAATTCAGCTGTTAATATATCTACAACTTTACAAAACATTCTTCAATGTCCCTCAGTCCCTATATAAATAAATTTCACCAGATTCACTTAACACAGCACATACAAGCAGAACATGCAGTCACAGTCAATGAATATGCTTTTACCCTTCCTTGCCTATTCTATGCCCAGCAATACATGTCATGTTGTCACATTACATTGAATGTCATTTATACCCAACCACAAACTTGTGGATAATTCGGGTAACATTTCAAGAAGTTACCTAACACCTTTGACATTGATTTTTAAATAAAGCATTAATTTATCTGTGATAGTACATATTGCATATCAAATTTGTTGAGTTGTGTCTAATTTCCAACTCTTCTTATTGCATTAAAAATGTTTTCATTGTAGTAATCTCTGACCCCAAAACTTTAAATAAGTAAACAAGTCATGTCACAGTAGTCCTACATATTCGTCCTGCATTTCATAAAAATTGGTCATACAGGAAAAATATGACATTTTGAAATACATATACTTTTATGTTACATACATCAAACTGCAGTAAAGGCCGCTATACACCGCATGACGTGACGGTCGGCGACAAAAGAAGATCGTTTTATCTTGGATGTATAGCGATTCACGACGTGACGAAATGTTTTTTAGCAAAGACTGAACATGTTCGGTCTTCCACGACGGACTGTCCGCGACGGAACCGTCTCATCGTGAACCGTCACGTCGTGCGGTGTATAGCAGCCTTAATACATACCTGTTCCGTTTTGCCATTTTCGGAGCAAGTCATTGCTTTGTCCTCCATAGTTTGGAAGGGGGGGGGGGGCTTCCAAGAGTATAACAAAAGATGAGTATTTTCATTTTTGCATTTCTTTAGTTTGGGAACAGCTGTAAACCTGGATTATTGCATCATCTTTTGTTATGCTCTAGAAGCCCTATAAGCAAAAAGCAACACCCAGACATCCCCAATCCTACTGGTACAACAATCACATTCTCTAAACCCAAGCAAGCTCCTGCAGGCGTGTAGTAAGTCAATATTAATAAAAATCTTACAAAAAAGAACTACCATCATCTGGCACTTCAGCTCACTTTTGGTCAATAATCAAGACGAAAGAGAAGAACAACTGCCTTAATACAGAAATAATCTTCAGGGGAAAAATTCGAGACTACAAAGAGAACAGGACGAATCCAAGAAGCTAGGTGCACTGATAAATTAAAGGGGCTCAAGAAGACTAGGATCTCAATCGCGAGGTGGATTCAAAGAATCAAATCAACTGTTGGTAAACCCAATTATTAACTGTTTATCAAACTTGGCATGCTGACCTGCAGAAAAAGTGGAAATGCAATTCATGGAAGTCACCGAACTGTACACATGACAGAAATGTATACCGAAGCAAGCAAGCAAGTCCTTACCAAATGCCAGCAGCAATTGTGAATTCAATGCAATCCTATAACTTAAACACCTTTGTTTCAGGCTCGTACAGACAATACAAATGGACCTAACCATCGTGAAGCTTGAAACCTGATGCTGGAAGAAAGAAGCTTGTAGTGGCCGAGAACCGTCCCCACTGGACATGCAGGAAGTCCAGAACAAGCTATGCCACTGGGGGCCGCACTGATAGGGGTGACACACTGGTCTATGTAGGCACTCAGAGGACTAGAATGAAACATGCTGAGGGGTCAAATAGAAAGGACAAATAAAAGAGTTCCATGTTAATAACTGTTCAGTGATTTATCAGTGAGATGAATTTTTTAGCCGACAAATAAAAAAGAAAAAAAAAAAATAGTAATAATTCCACTAACATGTTTGGCATTATGTAATATGACATTATTCAAGATATTTTCACAGATATGTCATTGTATAAAAGTGTTGTATCAACACAAAATATGAGTGGGGATAATAGAAAAGAGGGTTAATCAATGTTAGTACGTTTATATCCTTAAAAGCTCTTTACTAGCCAAACTATCCATTGCCACCACTGGCACATACTATTTTACTTTGAGTTCCTACAAAATTCTGACTTAACAACATTTGATGACCCTTAATAAATCAATGTTTGAAACAACGAATTGAACTGGAATAAATTGACACTAACATGCAGGCCCAATGCAAGGAACCTGGACGTTTAAAACTAATTGAAAATAAACAACTAAACACGAATAGGAATTACGCGGGAGCACAGCGAACACTTGCATGAATCCCAAAGTATCCTCCAGTTAACTATAAACAGTGGGGGGTACAAAAACATGCACGTAGCAGTGAATCAGAAATGAATATACCATTAGAAGGTGATTATTAGCTTGTGGAACAGCACTCTTAAAATATAGTAAAGAAAGTAAATCAGGTCTAATAATGGCTAGACTGCACCCTAGTTTGCTGAGTTGGTAATGCATTGGTAGGCATTCAAAGGGGAATCCTGCCATTTGTAACCCAAGGGTACAGGCTATCAATCAGAAGAATTGTTGTGGAAAGAAAAGTTAGATCACTGAAAATGAATGTGTTCACATAAACAGTTTTAAATCAATAATTTCCATTAAATATTAAAAAGAGTGCACCAAAAATCTGTTGTTCTTTATGAGGTTTATCACTTATCTCATGTTTACAATTTAATTAGTTAGTATTAAATACTGTTTGGTGTTCATCAGTTTAATTATAATGTAGTCGTGGCATATTACAAAATTATTTCCATGTGATTAAATATTTCTGTATGTAATTGTTTTCTGTCGAAGTTTACAAATGAATGAAATGGTTTACTTGTAAATATGCATGCATGGCATGGACTTGCGGAGAAGAACAGTACGAGCTCGAAGCTGAAGACCCAGTTCTTTTTATTCAGTAGAAAATGAATGAAATGAATAATGAATGATGATGAATGAATGATGAATGAATGAAGAATGAATGAAATAGAATGAATGAAAATACACATAAATGAAAATGATGAAGATTTACAGTTGGAATCAAAATCTGGCACAAACATCAAAACCTGCTGCAAATCAACAACATTATAACTTTTAACGCTTTCTTAACAACATACTATATACACATCTTAGAGCAAACACACACAACTCACTCATATGAAACTCAACGATTCTAACTTGAAATATATAGGATGCAGAGAAATGCCAAACCCCAAAAGGATGGTTGTACCAAGAACATTGACCACAATTTGTCCAGGCCACAAAACGTGGGTCTTCTCAGGAACACAATGGCCCAAAGCGCAGGGCAACAGCACCTCCCAACATTTGATAATGAACAAATGTTATCATACACACATAAAGAACAAAAAAAAAAACGCATTTCCAACGAGACTAAGCAAACATAGTAACACTAGTCAGATTTACATGTTGTAGCACAAATTTCAGCAATAGAAAAGAAAGTCAGATGAGCTCTGATCTAATTGTTGACGTCTTTTCGAGTTTGAGTCGATGTTTGACGATTTTTCATTAAGCCAACAAATCAATGACAAAGAGAAATGTGGACCTAAGACTTTTGGGGCTTAAAAACAGCCAATAATACATCATCGCCAATTAAGCCCATACCTTTAAAGTTTGAAGGCTGTTGTTCTTGTATTGAAAGATGACTAATCGTTGTTGCAAACACAAGTAGTAAGAAAGGAATCACAATTTCTTTCACTGTTATTTGAAGCTTCTGGACAATAACAGCACGCAATGCGTAAAAGTCAATCAGTTCCAGAACCTGAACTCCCCGTGGCCCGAACACCGTGGCTCGGGCCACGTTCGCACAGCGTAAATGAGAACGACTCATGCTGAGTGCTGATATAACATAGGCAGTGCAATGGTTAAGTTTGTACCTTCTGCTCAGACCTCATGTCGAAAAAAATGACAACAAATCAATAAAAATAATTGGCAAACATGTTTTTAAATGTTTTTTGATCAAAACGCTTAGAGCTCCAGCATTTCGGAAGAAAGCATGATGGTGAAAAAAAAATACGAAAGGTACGAGAAAATATCGAAAATCACAGTAAACGATTTCACTTTCAAAGA
>JZLH01S0615757.1:294-10813 GCA_001188425.1 Eucidaris tribuloides
TACACAAATTGATCCATCAGGGAAAAATTAGGGAAAAGTCAGAAAATGTTGAGTCCATGAAATGCCTGGCACCCTGACAGTTTGAAAAGAAGACTCATGAAATAGATATTTAAAAACAGTATCAGGAAATTTTTTATATCTGTGGAAAGTAAAACTTTTCCTCTTTTAAATGGCACTGGTAAAAAAAGATGAATTTTTATGCTTGAATGAGCGGAAGCCACTTTTGTGAAATTGTCATTTTTGTTCTGGTTAGCATCAGCAAAGATGAGAGTTGTGAAATAGCATAGAGATTTTAATTCAAGCACACTGTGATGACATACATGAGAAGATACACACAAGAAACATGTTATTTCACAAACTTATTGTAAACCATAAAAAATATGAGAATAGAAAGGGTTGAATTTAGGGTTAGGGTTACACGGCAGTCTATGGTGAGAGGGGATGTAGTGAAACTGGCCACTGATTTATTTCACATTTTTAACCCATTGAAGACAATTTGTTTATAGTGTAACATGCATTTTCATAAAGCCGAAACTAAGATGTCTTGGGAGTAGTCTCCTGTGGGTTAAAGCAATAATTATCGTTTTTGAAGTCCAATTTTTTCAGGGTTTCATTTTAGACCTTATCAGAAACTGTAATATGTACATGAACGACTATATAACTCAAATTTCTAAAGCTGAAAACACTGATAAATGATGCCTTATACCAGTGGTTCTCAATTGTTGAAGCATCATATATTGAATATGTACTGCTCCTTTATCCAACACGCAAAGCGTCGCCCCTGGCTCCTGGGGCCCACTTAACGGCCCCTGCCGGGGGTCGAGGGGGCGGAGCTGCCCTGAGCTTTTAAATATGAGGTCTTTTAACCCTAATCAGGCTGGGCTTTCTACATGAATTTCTAGGCCATATTGGGGAGTTTTCGAATACATACTGAGAACTCAGCCACAATTCTATGTAATGTTTTTGAAGAAATTATATATATATTGAAGTTTTTTCAGAGAAAAAAAAAAAACAGGGAAAAACTAGCGTGTATTTTTGCTTTATTCGCTTAGATTGGTTAAATCTAATGAAAAATATAGAGCTAAGTCTCGTTTCTAAGCGGATACATACATATATTCACCATTTAGTATATTGAAAAAAAAAAATATGTAAAGAGAATGTATTGTACTAGCCCTGGGAATTTAAAAGCACGGTAGATTATATAATACTTGTTATTTATGAAGATTTGTAACTTTTTTTTTTTTGCGGGTTTTTGTTCTTCGTTTGCTTAGTTGTAACTAGCCTGGCTATTGATGACTTATTTGGTCATGTTGCATTATGTTTTGGATTTTACATAACTGACAATGCAAACAGCAACTATATAAACCAATCGAACTTGAATAACATTGGCTCAGTGATATCTATTTAAGTGTACAGAATATTCATGATGCTGTGGCTTGGTATTAATATTCATCTTTTCTTGAATCAGCTGATTGATGTTCATACATGTCAGATATCAGTTTGGATATTCATGGAAGGCTTTATAAGGCCAATTGGATGCCTCACTGTGAAGTGTATAGAACCATTATTATTCAGTAGCCATTTAGAACATGAATATACAGAAAGCAGCAGCAGATACGAAATAATAATTTACTAATTAGCCTGTAGATATTTTAAAACAGGCATTCAATTGCATTTAGGTACACTAAGAGGCATTTTATTATTGATATATGAGAATGACCCCATAAAAGTTTAAGGTGTATTATTGTTTATTTTTGTAACTAATGTAGGATGTTTTGTACTGATGTTCATTAAAATGGAAGGAAAAGAAAACCAACTTTGTCCGTGTTTTTGTTTCATTATCATTCATTTTATTTTCTTCTTTCTGTGGCATGGGGGAGGGTCACTGGTTATGACAGTCCAACTTGCATTGCAAAAGATTACACACAATCTATATAAGAAAATTAAGAACATTCCCACGACCTTAAATAGTAATTGATAACACCGATAAATTACACTTGATCTCAAAACTTCAATGAATACTCCTCCAATAAGTGTAAGTCGGCAATTCCATTTAATATTTGGCAAGAAAAGCGAGTCGAATGTGTGTTTTCACTGGGTATCAGCACACTTTGAGACCTAAAAAAAGTGAAGCAAATACATACCAATTCTCGGACGTTTGGATATTTTTCTCCAGATGAATACGAATTAAAGATAATCTATCATACTTGAATTGAGTATTCTCCAGAATTTACTCCTTTACAATTTAAATTTCTTACCTTATAATGTATTTCTATGTCTTGAACATGTTAAACTCAGTTAAGCATAAGCAAATGTATGCCCGACACATATTTCTTCAACCATATTTGCCTATTTAAAAATTCTCATACATTTGTTTGCTACTTTTGGGTGTATTTTGTAAGCACATTATGGCGCAGAATGATTAAAATATTTCAGTTTCACATATATGAGCCAAAAACAGCTAAAAAAAAACTACTATAAACTAATTCGCATTGCTATTTAATTCTAGCTGCACAACTAAGAAATTCATTAAATTTGCTCAGAAAAAGTTAGAAAAATAGGCACCTAGCTAATGGATGGAAATCGAAAAAAGTTAAGATTTTTAAACTGTGGCCCTTAATGGAAATTGCCGGTCTTTTTCGAATTTCACCCCCTCACCCCTCTGACAACAACACCATCGAAAGTCACTTCACCCCCACACATTTTTTAAAGATTAAAATATTTATTCCACACTCAATATATACATATTGTACACCACCTCCCCAAAAACATGGAGCCGAGTGTAAAAAGAGTGATACATGTATCAAATAATAGCAGTTAGTGTAACAATGCAACAGACACTTGATCTAACAATTACAGAAAAACATGACAGCTGACCAGATACCAGGGCGCGCCCGTCGATCCCATGAACGGGGGGAGGGGAGCGGGAGGCAGGGGGGGGGCATTGAACCCCACCATCGAGAACAAATAGTTAGCGAGAGAGAAAAGGACATTGCACTCTTCCCTCCCTCTCCCTTAGTTACAATATTAATTCCTTCATAATTAACATCTTATATAAATTATCAGAGTGAGTAATTCATCTGAATATTCTATCAAATTTATTTGACCGTCAATGTCGAAGAATATCAAGTTATACGACTTAATTGCTTTTCCAACTCTTTACAAAGTAGACCATTGAAATCGAATCTAACGAGTCATGTTACAACCAATACATAAACAAGATATAAACAGTAGTCCAGAAATCTAACTACGAACGCATTAAACATGGCATAAACATGTAAAATCCCACTATATACGATTAGCGTTAGTAATCCTACAAGGGCTCATAAATATTGTCAATTTCTTGCTCAGCGACCTCTTTAGCCATTGTCAGAACACACAATAATCTAGTTAATATAAAAACCGACGACAATGTGGAGGCGCACAGAGCGCGCGGATTTAACCAAACGTAACACGCATACAAACTTGGGTGAGAGACCAAATTTTTTAACATCCACCACAACCGACCCCCCCCCAAAATACCGAACTTAACGAAAACATGGATCAAACGCTGCCCCCTGCAGAACTGCAACAACATATATAATGAACTGATTTACTTTCAAGGTTCTTTTATAAATTCAGATCGCGAGTGTAGCACTGAACAATATTATGCGTATTTCACAAATTCAAATTTAGAAATAAAAAAGTCTACTTCTTCCGATACGGGTTGGTTAGGTATTTCAAGTCAAGTACAGCTAGATGGGAGACAACGTCGTCTCATCAATCTCGGACGAACGTTATCCAATACAAAAGAATTTAGCTATGAATAGTGTTACTTTAGACATTCTACCTCTGACATCTTCCTCCGCGAAAATGTACCTGTATACTAATAGATCCCAACCATCATTTCATCACAGGAATCCTAAAATTGCGAGACAGTCCTGTAATAAACGCAAAGACATTCGCACTGTTGATGACTGCTCATATGTATGTATGACAGGTGTATAGATGTGTTAGTTAGAGCGTGTATGGATTTTGTATAGTCGTGTGTGTGTGTAGCCTTGATAGATGTCCTTGTCGAAAAGCTCGCAGATTGTGGAGTTGTTTGTGATAGAGATTGAGTGTGTGTGTGTGAGTGATTGTCGAGATAGTGTGGAGACGAGGCAGGGGATTGTCGCTGTGTCAATCCGCATTATTCTGTTGGTGAACAATGCTCACCCTCTTCCAACCGCCCAAAATAGCTTCAGAGGTCTATGACATGAATTCGCAGGGGTGGTCCCTCAACTCAAAGTGATAAGGTTCCCGTCTCATGCCAACCGAATATATACTGGGGGTGAGAATGTATTGGTTCAAATGGGTAACAAAAGTTAACTTTTGTAAAAATTGTACACATTCATCCACTATTACTTAAGTCTGTTGTGTAGGTTCTGCGCGCCATATGTAATGTACTTTATAAGGGATGAGAGCCTAATCCAGTAAAAATACAAAATGTCTTATGTATGTTTTCATTAGCTTGATTTCGTACCCTTGAGTCACAAGAATTTATGACAACAGATAGAATCCTTCCAGCCAGCGAAAATTATCGCTAAAATGGCTGGTGTAGTCTCATCATAGATACATTGATTATATATACAATCCCAGTTTGATCAATTTTAGATTTGCATTTTTTTATTTCTCCCCAAATCGACGTCGAGTCTATTTTGAATTTACCTTGATTTCACGCAAATTGTTCAAGGAAACACCGAGCTTCGTGACAACTTATCACATTATCATCAGACCACTTAGAATTTTAACAAAAACCTAAGATATATTATTTCCTAATTATCTTGTGGTGATAAAAACACCTAACTTCTGTAAATAAATGGAAATATTTCGCGCGACGATTCAGTTTTTCGCGCATCCAAACGACACGGGGAGAGTTTGGATAAGATTCAGATAAAGTCGGATGAAGGCCAAAACACGATAGAGCAAGACCCGGCAAACAACACCTCTCTGCAAGCACCAGGCCCACGCATGTATGGTACACCACTTTACCATAATACATAAGAATAGGAGCAAAGTGTTAAGATAGTGCAAACTAGTTAATCTGATTAAGATACTATTTTGACAAAAAATATTCGCAGTGTTTTTTTAATTTTCCCGAGCAATTAGCTAATCATTCTGGTCAAGTACGCGAAATGCGCGAAGATCTTTCCAGATACAATGACACAATAAGCAAAGCCAGACAAATCCCATTTTCAATTTATTTAAACAGAAATATTTTCAATATGCGAATATTACCACATTTACAGTACAAACCAAGCGTTTCGAGTAGTAATAATTTGCTTACATTTCTTAATAAACACAACAGAACACATTACCCAAAGAAGCATGTTCCTAACTTTGTGCTGTTTTTTTTTGTGTTTGTTTTGGGGGTTATTTTGGTATTAATGAAGGTAGCAATGCAATTTTACACGGATGAATCATGTGATTGTACCAGGAACCACTAAACTGATATTGACACTGCAACGAACATTTTGGTAGACATATATGCGATACATTTGCATAGAAAAAAATTAATTAAAGATCTCACAATAAACAAGTTATAAACCTCGTATATAAAAAGTACCAGTCTACTCTGGTGGCCTAAGTCTTTGTTAATTATTCGTGGGACTCTTCGTAGAAGAATAAATGAATATCAACTTAGAACGAAATTTGACTTACTAATAGGTCAAATTACACAACAGAAGAATAAAAGTAAATGGACCCACGTAATTTTAAAAAAAACAGACCTTCGAGTTGGGCGAATTCGACACTATAATTGCAAGCTAGTCGACTTTAATATGCAGAGTTAAACATGTATAAAAACACAAATTCATGTGTATTGTTTTATATATTGCCTTTGGCCACATCTACAGGGTACCCAGTCACACACTCACACACAGTGATTTTAAGGTAAACAAAAAATAAAATTACAACAAGAAATGAGATTTTTATATCATCAGAGGTGCACTTTAATATATTAATAATAAATCACGTGTTCACAATAATTTTGTTTTCATACAACTAGCAAAGATTAAAATGTGAGTCCATTTTTCACACAGTAGTAACTGATTAAACGGATTGTATTACACACATAACATGTAGAATCTTAACACATAGACTAGGCAATTGGCTGCGCGCGCAGCCGATGGGGTATGCCTCCGCAGCCCCCGTTCAAGTTACCAAACTTTGAAGAATGCAATGTGCAGTCGTAACGCTTTGACACATTCAAAGCTTGAAATTCCAATTTGATAGCCCTATAATACATACTGTCACGCAAGAATTACATATATAATGATCCGATAGCTGTTAGCTCAAAGTTATCGGTGTAAAGATATTAAGTATGGCTCCTCGTGACCTTTGATCCTTTAACCCCAAATATGATACAGTTCATTGGTACCTTTTATAACACTTACGATGTATTCACCCCAGTTAATCAATATACGATAAGTTCGCGGCTTCATGTTATTGTGGTAAAGACACCCAATCATGGAGCTTGAGACCTTTGACCTTTGACGTATTTAACCGCCTGAAACTGATTGTTTCATTGGTACCTTATAATGACATACTTCACACCAATGTTACATACAAATCCAACCAGCCCGCTCTCTAGTTATCGCGGTAAACGAGCCCACATCAGACATATTTTAGGCCCGGTGAGCCTTGAGCGCATTTGACCTTTCAGGTCCAAAAATATAATCAGTTTATTGGTGCCTTATAATACATACTTCACGCCAAGTTTACATGACAACCGACCAGCCGCTCTCAAGTAATTGCGATAACGGCCCTGAATCAGATATATTTTAGGCCGGTGACCCTTACACTTTTGACCTTTGAACTCCCAAAATCTAAATCAGTTCATTGGTGGCTCATAATACCATACTTCACGCCAAGTTTACATGAAAATCCAACTCACTGTTTCTCAGTAATCGCACGTATACGAAGCCCAATCAGACATATTTTAGGCCGCGGTTGGACCTTTGATTTTGACGCTTTCAGTCCAATATCTAATCAGTTTATTGGGCCCTTATAATACATACTTCACCCAGTTACATGACATCCGATCAGCCGCTCGTTCCAGTTATCGCGTAACAGCCCAGAATCGGCGGAGACATATTTTAGGCCGGTTGACCTTTGACCCTCCGAATCTATATGTCAGTTCATTGTGGCTCATAGATACAATACTTCACGACACAAGTTACATGAAAATCCAACTGACTGTTCTCAAAGTATCGCGGTACGAGCGCCAAATCAAACATACTTTAGGCCCGGTGACCTTTGACCTTGACGCTTTCAGGTCCAAAATCTAATCAGTTTATTGGTGCCTTATAATACATACTTCACCGAGCAGAGTTACATGACAATCCACTGACAGTTCTCAATGTTATCGCGGTACACGATCCCAAATCAGACATATTTAAGGCCCGGTGACCTGTGACCTTTGACCTTTCAGGTCCAAAATCTAATAACAGTTTATTGGTGAAACCATTATAATACATACTTCATACCAAGTTATATGACAATCGCGATCAGCTGCTCTCAAGTTATCGGCGTAACGATGCCCAAATCTAACATATTTAGGCCATGGTGACCCTTTGACCTTTGACCTTTCAGCCCAAAATCTAATCAGTTCATTGGTGGCTCATAGTACATTACTTGGTCCTAGGTTACATCAAAATCCGATCGCGGGTTCTCAAGTATCGCGGTAACCGAGCACAAATCAGAGCATATTTTTTAGGCCCGTGACCTTTGACCTTTGTATCTCTTTCCAGGCCAAAATTAATCACGTTTATTGTGCCTTATTAATCACATACTTCTACCAAGTTACATGACATCCAACTGACAGTTCTCGGAGTTATCGCGGTAGCGATCCCAAATCAGACAAATTTAAGGGCCCCCAGGTGACCTTTGACCGTTTGACCTTTCAGGTCCAAAATCTAATCAGATTTTAATTGGTGGCCTTAATAATACATACTTCATCAAGTTATATGACAATCCGATCAGCTGCCCGAAGTTATCGCGGTAACTGAGTCTCAAATAAGCACATATTTCTAGGCCTGGTGACCCTTTGACCTTCTGAACCTTTCAGCCCTGAAAATCATGAATCAGTTCATTGGTGCTCATTAGTACAGTACTTGGTCCTAGGTTACAACAATCAAAATGGCGCGATTCCGGGGGTTCTCAGTTAATCGCGGTAACGACCCCAAATCAGACATATTGTTAGGCCCGGTGACCCGTTTTTACCGTTTGACCTTCAGGTCCAGAAATCTAAAATCAGCTTCATTGGTGGCTCATAGCAGGCAGTACTTGGTTCTAAAGTTACAGGCAGTCAGAATCCGAGTGGGGGTTCGTCAGTTATCCGCGGTAACAGAGCCCAAATCAGACATATTTAAGGCCCGGTGACCTTTGAACCTTGACCGCTCAGCTCCAAAATCTAATCAGTTCATTGGTGGCGTCATAGCGTAACAATACTTGGTCTATAGTTACATCAAAATCCGATCGGGGGTTCTCAAGTTTCGCGGTAACGAGATCCGGTAACGGACGGACGGACGGACGGACGCACGCAAGTCGGAACGGAACAACCCGAAAACATAATGGCCAACCGGCGAACTTCGTTGCGGAGGCATAAAGTACTTTGATGGAATAATTTGACGAAAAAAGGATGTCTTTTAAAAATTTTATTTGTCTTTTTAATCATTATTTCTTTTTCATTTTAAAGCACTTGATTCAATCTGTCAACCCTCACACTAAAGACTGCAATCTATTTCTAGGTTTCACGCAAATCATCGAAATATTTTGACAATACGTGACAACAAAGCAAGCGTAAAAGCATGGATTCTCATTAGCGGTGCATCAGCTTCTAAAGTGCTGTGAACATGGAAGTCGCTAAAAAATAAAATTTATTTTTTGTGTAGTTTGGTTGAATTTTTATTTCTGTTTTGATTAATATTAGAGCCATTCTGGGCCTCTTACTAATCAGCGGCCGCTTTTTTCGAAATTGCATAGCCCGGGGGGGGGGGGGGGTCAATTTGCCCCCAGCCCCCCGAGAATTCTCGGCCCGTGGAATTGCGCGATCGCGCGAAATTTGCAACGTGCATAGAGCCGGACGTAATCTCCAAGACCTATGGTTAGATTTTGAAAATATAATTTATTTTATTTTTTAAGATTAATTATGCCATATTATGTATATTAAATCATATTTTTGGCCATAACCCCTATTAAAAGCTCACGAGGAATGTATTAATTTTGGTCTGATATTCTTTTTGACGATTTTAACAATTATCTTAAAAAAAAACTGAAATCCGAATTAATTCTTATGTGATTTTATTGTTTATGATTTGCATTGATGTATTTCTTTGTTTTATCGACCGTTTTTGTTTTTTATTGTTTTTTCGATGAAATTTTTCGCGCAGCAAGCTTTTGCGATCATAAATAGCATGAATTAGTTAATTTCAATCAGTAAAAAGTAAAAATGAATCATAATGTAATGATTGGCTGAAACACAATATTGATTGAAATACACACTGATTTAATGTTTTTGAGCGATTTTTGGTGTTGCATGCCTAGTACAAAAGTTGCTAACTCCGGAGACCTGAGACCCTACCCGGTACGTCGCGATTTGGTCTCCAAAGCATGCGCAACACTTGAAAGTAAAAAGGTCGCGACACGCGGTTCAAAAATTTCTGCGCGGCGGATGAGCGCGAACTTGCTCGAGGGCCGGCAGATAGGGTTAACCTAAAAGGCTGGGGAGGGGGCAGAACGCCCCCGCCCCAGACTGTTCGGCGCAAATGTCTGCAACGGCGACCAGCAGTGTGCCGGCGTTTCATGACTTTATTCTCTCGAATGTCGCATTTTGAGACCTAATTTGCACGCACGTTGGTAAGGTTCCCAAGTTACATACACTATTTGTACTTACATGTCACCCCAAAATCGCTTCAAAACATGATTTTGGTTGTACATTTCCAAATACAAATTGTGTTTTCAACCAAATTCATAATGTATGATTTTTACTTTTATTGGCTTGATAATTATTTTCGTGCTGTTTATGACGCAAAGTGTCCGCCGACAAAATTTCATACAAAAACAATAAAAACAAAAGTGTTGAAAAAACAAAGAAATACAATAAAATTTTGAAAAAAAACAATAAATATACATAGGAAATCAATTTTGATTCCGGATTTTTTCAAGTAATTGTGAGAATGCTAAAGAAGTGTTCAGACACAAAATTAGCAGTATTGGATTGGAGCTTTAATTAAGTGAATTTACAGCTTAATTATAATTTTTATCATAAATTAGCATAATTAATTTGATATGAAATTAATTTGGTACTTAACTAATAAGTCTTGTAGATTAGTGATAAGTAACGTGCATGCTGTTTTCGGCGATCGCGCAATTGCGGGCCGGATCTCGGGGGGGGGGGGGGGGGGGCGGGGGGGGGGCAGGGTGGGGGGCGGGGGGGGGGGGGGGGGCGGCGGAAATCCCGCCCTCCCCTCCCCCTCCCAGATATATCATAACCAAA